>JARKIB010000474.1:0-88961 GCA_029378385.1 Mycena metata | reverse complement strand
CGCTACTCGAGTCCCAAATATACGGAACGGTTCAACTTCTGTCTAGTTTCCCCTGTCTTAGTGTTTCCCTCTCCTTCAAGCCCTCTGGCCTGGTGAGTGGGTTTCCAGACACGTTGAATCGCATGGGGGCAGAACGATTTGCCGCAGACACGAATCAGACCCTGGTAGATTTCTATTCCATTGACCGACTGAGTGCTAAATCTGTCGACAAAAGTAAGTGGAAGGGTTCTGAGCAATCAGACCTAAAAAGAATCCCACCTTCTCTCCAACGGAAGTTGTGGAATGCCTCACCGTCAACGACGAACGAATTTATTCCCTGTAAATTATCAGTTTGCCTTGGAATGCCAATGATGCTCCGGACCAACGACGCTACAGAACTGTGCATAACCAAAGGCCAGCAAGCTGTTGTGTGTGGATGGGATTCATCTGTAGGCCCCTCCGGGCAGCAAGTATTGGATACATTGTTCGTCCGACTGTTACTGAAAGCACCGAGGAAAATTCAGATTGAGGGCCTACCTGAAAATGTCGTCCCACTGGTTCGGACGACAACACATATAACAACCTTGTTGGAGGACGACTCCCTACTCTCAATTCTGCGAGAACAAGTTGTATGCCTGCTGAATTTTGCTACACCTCTCAAGGGATGTCCCGGTTGAAAAATCCAGTTGAGTTGGCACATTGCAAGGACCACAGGTCGTACTATGTTGCACTTTCGAGAGGAACCACAGCAGAAGGTACTGTGATAGTCCAGGGTTTCGACCGGAAGAAAATAACCTCCGGGATGTCGGGGTATCTGCGGCAGGAGCTGAGAGAGTTAGAAATTCTTGATGAGATTACAAAACTACAGTTCGAGGGGAAGCTTCCTCGATCAGTGACAGGCCTATATCGGCGAAGGTTAATTCGTAGTTTTTATGCTTGGAAGACTGACCGCCGTGATCTGCCTCACTTCCACCCAGCGATGAGATGGAACTCTTCCATGGGCCCCCCTGTTCCAGAAGCAGAGGTTTACAGCGAATGGCGGCCGACAATTACGGGGGACAAACGAGGAAAAAATGCTGCTCTTGGTCACGATAACCCTGGGGCAACCAGCCAGATGATGGAGGCAACGGAGAGGTCAAAGAAGCGTGTGAAAGGCAATGAAGGTATTGTACTAACATCAGACAGTGAGCCTCCTCAGCCTGCAAGGCAAGAAGAATCTACACCGGTGGGATTGATCTGGGACTTTCGGGACCACAGTTGCGGGTACGACACCACATTTACAATTCTTAACAACCTGTGGCCAGAAGATCCCAACAAATGGTCTGCAGAATTCACGTACCTGGGACCCATTATGGGGGAACTTGCAGCTGCCCTGCGGAGTGTTGTGAACGGGGGGAAATCACTTGAGCAAGCTAGGAATACAGTGAGACGATCAATGCACACGGCGGAGCCGGAATACTTCCCATACGGGCCGAACACGACCTCGATAGATCGGATAGCTGAGGTCTTATTCCCATGTAAGTACTACGCAACTGGGAAACAGTCTTGCAGCGAATGTGGATACGTGGACCCATGCGATTACGGGTTGCTTGAGTCTCAGATGTCAGTGGGGCTAAGCAGCCAGCAGGATTGCTCAAATGGTGTTGGACTGCAAAGCTGGATGAATACCTATTTGAGGAAAGGACGTGGAGCTTGCCCCGTGTGCCGAGCAAGTGGGAGACATTGCCGATTGGACATGAATTCGACTTTGAGGGATGTGCCGCCCATTATTCTTTTAAACCTGGATCATGAGAGTTTCATATTCAACGAGAAGTTATCATTTGTCTGTGAGGGTGTTATGGTGTCCTTGAAGTTACGGGGGATCATCTATGCCGGACAAAGTCATTTCACCTGCAGATTCATCGAACGGGGGGGTAAAATGTGGTTTCATGACGGAATCACAACAGGAAGACGTTGCCTACCGGAGATCAACATTACAGCCAACGACAGTACCGAAGGCGCGGATCATTTTTTTTTCTATTTTGAGAACTTTTTGAAGAATTACCCATTGCTCACTCCGTTCTTGACCGTTCGACTTGTAAGTATGCTACAAACCACAGGCTAATTCATGTGCAATTAGTCATAGAACTTGGGGTACGAAAATATTATATTTGGGTGATCGGGTAAATCAGCCTTGATGGTTGGCGGTGAATTTGCCCCAGTTGTGTCAGTTCACGTTGGGTCCGGTGTCAGTTCATATTGGATCTGGTTCGCCTCTCGACAGGGGGATTTTACGAATGTTGTGATAGGTTCCATAGACAAAACAAGAGCAGGTACACCACCCACCAGTCCGAAATTGAACCAGGCAGCGAGAACATTGAGATTGACAAAGTTGTTCAATCCACATAGCCGATACCGTATGTTCAACATGTTGAAATGTCTATGACAGACTGGATACCATGTAGCCCAAAATGCTGGTTATTAACTCAGACCAATGGGAGGCGACGTGATTCCCAGTCTCTATTATCCCCGGTACTTACTTTTAGTAGGTACATAGCTGAGTTTATTGGGAAACTGGAATCCTCTCATGTTCACCATCTCTAATCTGATACAATAGTCTGGCCAACATATGAATTTCAACATTGTCACCAGTAGGATTCCCACGGTTCAATTTTGAAGCTATTAGGTGGTAAATGCAAAGTTCTGTGTATATAGAATCCATTGTGAGACAGATTTAATGCTCCATTGAATGTTGGCCTCACTGAATGCAATCCGACATGACTGAGGGAAATTCATCGCCAAGCATCAAGCCGGATTTACCCGGTCACCCAAGATACAATACTTTCGTAGATCGAGCTCTATGACTAATTGCATGTGAATTAGCCTGCCATTTCTAGCATACTTACGAGTCAAACGGTCAAGAACTGAGTGAGCAATGGCTAATTCTTCGAAAAGCTCTCAAAATAGAAAAAAAACTGATCCGCGCCTTAGGTACTGTCGTTGACTGTAATAGAGTTGAGGACAAGCTGAGCTTGCATCGGTGTGGGGAGAAAAGAGCGGTTGCCGTGATTTACGCGAGGGATGATTGATCTTGATTTAACCCCAGCTGCGACCCGGTACTAGTACCGCCCTCGTCTCTTTCGTACCGGACGCAGTGATTCCTGTGCTACTTATAACGGTCCGTTCGTCGTGCAGGAGTAGCAGAATCGTTCGACCCGTTAACGAAAAGGCAGAAGGTGTGGCACTGGGTTGGGAGCAGGACACGAGCCACGTCACGGCAATGCGAAATTGATACGATAAATTGATGCGAAATCACCTTTGATGCGAGCAGACCCTTCCCCATAGCAAAGAACAATACAGTCAATGAACGACTTCAATCCCTAATCTCTAATGATGAAATCAATAAAAAAAATCTTCAAATCAAACCAGGCCCGACGCGCTTCGCGGCCACGGCGTACTGATATATACAAAGTTGGACAGAATCGGGTTGAATGACGCCGAAATTGGTTGTCGACCTGTATCGATTGCTATGGTACCACAGTAGTTGTGGTGTGGAGCCTCTAGGATTAAGAAACATTAAAAGGGTGGTGATTGTAGAGGGCTGAGGTGGAGTCCGGAGGAGAGAGCACGATCAGTGATGAGAGATGACAAATAACATCAGGTCAACTCCCATTGAATCCAAGCCACTCAGATCGAGCCTCAAGTGTGTATTAGAAAAAAAGAAAAGACTCGTACTGCCATGCGCCAGCAATGGCCCTAAAGCCCACGTTAGGAAGATGGATGAGCGTCAATGCAGGAGGAAAATGTTGAATCGGCGTGGTTAGATCCTCGCAGAGAGATTCGGTGGGGAAACAGCAGCACAGAGAAAAAGATTGCATCGCCGTTCTGCAAGGCCCCGCCCGGAGGCGAACCGGGAAATTCTGCATGAACTCAGCTTTTGAGGTGACAGATATAGCGGAGGCATACCAAAGGCCACGGGGTCTTATTAATATAGCAAGATAATCGGAACAGCAAATAAACCTACAAGCGGGCTCTGAGCGTACGCGTGAACGCTTACTGCGTTTGAGATCACCGAGACTTTTCGGACTGGCTTGCCAAATTGGCTTGCGCCGCTTAGCGGAGTTTAAATTTGGCTGTGTTGGCTTGGCGGGCGTGGGCTTGGGCTTTGATGGGCTTGTGCTCGCTTATACCGCCAAGGTAGGTTTTTCAGTATTTCCTCCACGGCGGTTCCCTGGGGCTCTAGAACAACCCCTGTCCACCCCAATCCCTCTAAAATATATTTATCTTACCATTGCCGGTGAAAAGACTAGAAATTAAACACGGATTTTCGCCGTTACCAGTGACCTCCGTTGCATTTTATTCGAACAGATGGAGGAAGCAATGATAGTTCTCATCACTATTGAGCCACAAGAGTTTTTTGAACCATTCAATCTACACAATCACTAGGTGTATTTGTAACTAAGTTGAACTACCTAAGCGCGCAACGCGCACTTTCGCGAGGGCAATATGCGGCGATTATTCCCCGGCGCTGCCATGATTGATTGCCCCTGCACCGGACTTCTTTGTCTTTTGCTGCGCCTTCGCCGTTTTTGGGCCCTCCAACTTGGACCGCTTCGGTCCTTTTAAACTTTCCAGCTGCTCTTCAGCTTTGCGCTTCGAAGCCGTCGAAACCGTAACGAGGATGGCCTCGTTAGATGCGAATTGGGACTTCCGAACTCGACGATAGAGGGGAGGCCGCTAATGGGTGTCAAATATCGTGTGTCTGTCAAAAAACCGCGGCTATATGATACCATAATACCCGGTCAAAGGTAGCCTTCAAGTAAGCTTGGGAGCAGAAATTAGCATTGGTGCAAATTAATGCAGTGTTGATGTAGTTCAATTTGGGCGACACCGGTGCAATTTGATGCAAAGTCTGCTGCAGCTCAATGCAATGCGATGCAACAGATCAAAATCCCGTGAAAGTAAAAGTGCATTGCATTTCACTGTGAAGTGCATTGATTTGAATTGCACTGTATCCAACTGCATCAATGTGCAGCAAGTTGTATGGGCGATATACTGTCCAAAAATTAGCACTATTTTATACGGTTTTTGATCACAACTTACATCCCAATCCACCACTTTTTTTTTGGGGGGGTTGCATCTCGCAATGTGGTTTACATCTCGGTCAGTTCAGGTTACATCTTGATCAGTTGAGGTTACATCGCGGTCAGCTTGCAAATCTAACATTGTCATTGTGTAGCCTTGATGGCTAATCATCTCGGCTGTAAGCCTGGGGCGGGACGACGAATCTCCTTCTCATTTCAATTGTTCGTGTTATTAAACCCTCCAGTTCAGCACCTTGAGAGTTGGAATTTGACTTAGCCCATGTTCTGGCCCTTTCCACTCAGATCTGTCGATGCCTGGTGAAAAACACTCGATTTGTTCACAAGCTTTGACGGGACTTGATATTATTATGGAAATCAAGGATGTACCTTAGTCCAAAATGAGGTTTTGAAAATCCTCAGAGTCCTTCTCGGAGTATCCGTGGCCACCCAAGTCCTAGCCATCATTGAACTTGTGTTTTTGTCTTTCGGCATCGTCACATCATACCTTACCATCATTCACATCAATTTGATGTCTCTTTTTGAACGACGGACATGTAACTACAGGTCGAAGGACATGTAGCTATAGTCGATTTGATGTCAGTAGGGCTCATGATGTAACCCGGGCGAAATGTAAGCCTGTTCATCTAGTTGTCAGCAAGTTGGAGACTTGGAGTTGCACTCAAAAACCCTGCTTTCAGCTGATGTTGTGAACTAAATGAATTTTTGGACAGTATATGTGCCATGAAGTTGCACTGAACTGCACCGGCAAAATGGATTGCATCGAATACCATCGCATTTTAGTCCGATAAACACCGTCGTAAGTTTTATATATACAAACACCAACCTCTGGTGCACGGATAGCACAAAATTGGACGCCAGACGCGAGAAAACGCGCCTCATGACTGGTCTCGTGAACCTTGAGACTTTCATACCCAAACCTTGTGACTTACTTCATGCATGAGAACCACCGTGGCGTGGGTTATGTGTAGAAAACCTACACCGCAAGCCATCGGCTGTCGGGATCTGGATACCCGAGGATATGGGTCCGCGGCCGTCCGCCGCAAAGATGGGTATAAGAGATGTATAGTATACATCTCTCATACAATATCTGCATTGAAGCTTTCGCTTCTCCCATCCTGTCGGGTCATTCTGATCGACATCCTTATTTCTCTGCTGTTGAGGCTCTGAAGCTGCCCGTAATGCTTCGCAAATACATTCCTAATGGCTTCAATTTGTTCGTTGTGCTCTTCGTGGCACTAGGCTCTACGGCTTGCTCTTATGGCATGGCCATCATTGGGTGCGTTAGAAATTATCGTCCGCACAAAGCAATAGCTGACTCCGAGCCTAGTTCAACGATCGGCCAGCCGAGCTTCTATACGTCTCTAGACCTCGCGCCCCAAGGCAAACCTGGATACAGCCGCACTGCCAAGTTCATTGGTGCCTTCAATGGCGTTAATTGTGCCGGTTCTGCCATTGGTGCCGCAGTCTGCTCCTGGAGTGCCGACAAATTTGGTCGCAAGCGAACCATCCAATTCGCCTCCATCATCTTGATCATTGGCACTGCGATCTGTGCAGGATCCGTCAACAATGGTATGTTCATGGCTGGTCGGATCATCAACGGACTGGGTATCGGAGCTCTCGTCACAGTCATTCCCATCTACCAGGCCGAGGTATCGACACCAGAGTCTCGCGGCTTCATGGTTTCTATGCACGTAAGTCCGCGTAAATCATTCCACAATCATCACGAATACGAAGCGATTCTGCAGGGAGTCATGTTCGCTATGGGTTACACTCTGTCTGCATGGCTCGGGTTCGGTGTATACTTTATCTCTGCCAGCGGCTCGCCGTCGTCCTTCCCCTGGTATGCCAGTGACAACTGACATTGCGTCCAAATTTGCTTATATTTCTTTCAGGCGCTTTCCGATCACCTTCCAAATGGCCCCGGCTTTACTGCTCCTTATTGGCTCTCCCTGGCTCCCATACTCGCCACGCTGGCTGATGGCGCAGAACCGAGAAGAGGAGGCTCACGAGGTGCTCATCAAACTCCACAGAGTCAAGGAAGATCCCTATGATATCATGGCCAGGAAGGAGTTCTACCAGATGAAGAAGCAGGTCGAGCTTGACCGCCAGATCAAGGCTAATACATCTAAATTCGAGCTCTTCAAGACTGCGCCGAATCGTCGCCGTGCACTCGTAGGATTCCTGCTTATGTGGAATAACCAGTTTACCGGCGTTTTGATCGTAAGCAATCATTCAGCGAAACATCTCTGCACTCAATACTGACAACACCACACACAGATTGCGAACTATGGAGTCATCCTGTATACTGCTCTCGGAATGGGCGGCTACATGCCACTTCTGCTCAGCGCTCTATGGGTTACATCGGCCTTCCCAGGGAACATTCTTTGCGCGTTTTTCGTCGAAAAAGTCGGTCGACGCCCTTTCCTTCTTACGGGTCTATGCGGCATCCTTGTCTGCCTGATCTGCGAGACTGCTCTGCAAGCCGAGTTCTTGGGTACCAGCAATCATGCTGGTCAGAATTCCGCTATCTTCGTAAGCATTGTGCGGGCCTAGATTGGAAAGACTCAACGCTGACACTGTATGCAGTTCATCTTCTTATTTATTACACCCTTCTGGAGTACCTTCATGGACGCTTGCCAGTTCTTATACGTCGCCGAGTAAGCATATCGCCGCTCTGGAAAGCATGAGTACCCAGAAAATACTGACTTTCCACTCTCTAGAATTTTCCCAACCCATATCCGCAGCCAAGGCTCCGCCTTCAGCATGATGGGTCTCTATCTCGCCGATATCATCATCCTCGTCGCCGGCCCCATCGCCTTGAACAACATTTCCTGGAAGTTCTTCTTTGTGCTCATCGTGCCGACGTTCTTCCATATCCTCTTCGTGTACTTTTTCTGTCCCGTAAGTGCCCCGACCCGACCCGCACTACTCTCTCACCTGCCGCAGCGTGCTGACTTCCATCTCTACAGGAGACCAAAGGCCGCAGTCTTGAGGACATCAACGCGCAATTCGGTGAGAAAGTGGCTATTCATTACTACGGCGCCACAGAGGAGGAGAAGAAAGAGTTGGAGCGAGCTGTGGTCAAGGATGAGAGTGCGCAAGGGGGCAGCCCGGCTGTGCAGGGGAAGACCGGTGTTGTTGAGAGAGTGGAGTCCGCGTAGATGTTTGAAGCTTGTCGTTGGATCAGCGCTAAGGAACATACAATGTGAGGTGTACATAGTTCGGGGAAGAATGTAGTTATGGACGATATATCGTGTAAAAACTTATGACACATATTATGGCAATAATAGTGGGCAAAAAGTATCTTCTAATATATTGGCCTGCAATGGCAAAAAGAAGGCAACTTGAACACTAGGACACAACTTTGTCATCTAATTTTTACTATGGGACAACTTCACTTGCAAGCAACTTCGCAGATTACAGGTTGGCAGTGCAGTAACTTTGTGGGAGAAACTTCACCCGAGACATCATGTTCAGTAATTGCAGGATACAACTTTAATTTTATTACGTCCTGAGGCAACAACTTACACAGGGGGGCAAAGATAACGACTGTAGGCATACCCGCATCCGACACGCATCCGACACATCTTCTGCCGGTCCTCGTACGGTCCTCCCCGCGGCCTCATTGAGGTAGAATTGTTGAGATGTCTAAAAATGGAATGATCACGGAGATTGAGTGTTGGACCTATACTCAGGGTATGACCACCGAGATATAGCAGAAAATAGTCAGGACTATACCACGTTTCAGACGCCATTCGGAGCCCTCTGACTCGCCAAATTGCCATGAGGATGGACTAATTCAGCCCCTATATTCCACGACGATGATCTTGGAACCACATACAGTAATAACGGAAGATTTCGGATCAAAGTCGGAATAAGTAGGGTATGTGTTAGTAGGAATTAGAATGAGTCAGAAATCCATACGAGTAATAATAAGTCAATTCTTAATTTATATAGAGCCTGTAATATGTAAGGAGCAGTCAGGGCCTCTGTGGACCCCTGATTTTTGGCCCCACATCAGCAAGCCCATGATTTTACTGTACTTGACTGTAGTTGCTGTACTTTCGGCTCAAGTACATAGTTCTTTGTAGTTTCAGGGGAGGTATGTAGTGCTATGTAGTCTGGGGGGTTTTGATGTGGTGCTATGTAGCTTTGGGACCTTTATGTAGTACCACATAGTTGGATGGGGTATTCTGTACGGTGTAGTTTGGGTGAACTTTTATGACTGAATATTATCGTTCTGAGTTGTTATAACTGAGTGGTATATTAAATAAGGTGTGGTTAGGCAGTGCAATCACCCAAAATCCCTGTTTCTACTGATTCTAACTTTCAAAACCGCCGCGTCTGGGAAAGTATTTTGCGCTTTGCGCCTTAACCATATGGCGGTCGGAGTGCCCCTTTAATCAAACAGGTATAAAGAGTCCATTTTCGGGCAGATTTTCACACCCAATAAGGCAAAATCTCCCCATATGGGAAAAGGTTGCCTGAAAATACACCAATCAGTCGGACAATGAGAAGAGTGGAATTCTTGATCTTTTGGCTTGAGTGGAAAGGGAAGCTGAATGAGCCCAAGTCAAAGCACATTTTCAACTTGACTTTTTGTTTCCTAATCACCTGAGTGAGGATTTGAACACCGAAAGGCAAACAATCAGGTGTGCTTTCCCACACGCCGAAACAAAGCCCTTTCAAGATCGCCGCGGATATATTCCCTTTTGCTTTAACGTGTCCAAGAGCATTCCTGAATGCTTACCCTTCAGCAGTGCTGTCCAAATTCTTTGTTTGAAGACAAATTTGGGGTGTCTAAAATGTGTGTTGATTTGGGCTCATTCAGCTTCCCTTTCCACTGAAGCCAAAAGACCAAGAATTGTACTCTTTTTATTGTCCGACTGATTGGTGTATTTTCCGGTAACCTTTTCCCATATGGGGAGATTTTGCCTTATTGGGTGTGTTTTGGTGAGTTGAGTGTAAAATTTCAAACCACAAGATTTTTTTTTTTCAACTGTGCACACTCTCTTTGCCAAGAGCGGTACAAACTCCGATACAATGTAAACTTTGTTTCTCTCTGACATGTGGCTGTGCAAGGCGGATCAATACCACACTGATCCGCTGATATGCCGGGAGAAATATATTGTCCAACAGGGGAATTGCAGCACCTGGCGGGAGGTAAAGCAAAGCAAGGGGTCATTCCTGCAGCTTCAATGAATAGATAGCCCTCTCTGGGTGTGAGCCAACTCAGCTTCTTCATACAGTGCCGAGTTCGGAACAGGAGCCGGTGCGGCCGATAAAGCCGAAGTCACAAGAAGGGAGTAAAGTTTTTTTTAGAGATTGAAAAAAAAAGACTTTGGTGGAGGAAAATAACAACATTGACTGTTTACAGCCGTTTTTGAAAAAGAAGTTTTGATCGAGTGGTGCTCTTCGATTCGTGCTTACCGTTGTTTGCGCCTGAGCTCCACTTTTGAATGGCAGGTGGTGCTCGTACGGCATGCGTTCCCTCAAAGTCCACGAAACTTGCCCGTAATTCATAGGATTAAGGAGCCCATTTGCAGTAAAGAGAGCAAGGGAGAACATGGAATGTACATAGCTCACAAGTGCCAAAAAACTGGACAAGCACAAGATGTGTCGAGTGGAGCAAACAGGACTCACCGTCAAATCGATGTAAACACAGATTGAACAGCACCACTCGATCAAAACCCGTATTCTTTTTTGAAAACGGCTGTAGTGAATTTCGACTCTTGCTTCCAGAATCCACCCTTTGGCTTCTGGAAAATTTGTGAGAAAACAGACAGTTTACCCTGATGTTATTAAAGGGGCACTCTGACCGCCATATAACCAAGCCGTTTAGGCAAAATTTGTGCTAGACAACCACTGTGGGAAGTACATTCAATCAGCCTGATTGACAACTCAATCAGAGTGCAAATTTATCGATCGGCCGGAGTGTGCCGAACTTGATTGAATTTCGGCATACTTTTTTTTTTTTTGGAATGTTTGAGTAATAAGACTTAGTCTGCAAAGCATTCTGAGTCGTATCCATTGATTCAATTGGGTTTAACCAATATAGCCGGGGAAAAATTCCAGGAGGAAATGCCGTTATGCACAGGTTACAAGCCTTTGTGTGGGACTCTGGCCATCGGATTATCCTACTCTATTTCTTTGAGTTACGGGCCGTATACGTATACCCACTAAAACCCCCTTTGTTGTTGTCCAGTCATCCGGCAGGGAATCTTCGTCAAAAAGTAAGCCACTCCACGTTCTTAGGACCAGTTGTTTCTTGATTGCTAACGGGCTGAAGTGGACATGGCTGGTTAGTATAATGTCCCTTCCGAGGGCTCTGTTCATCGTTGACACCCATCGATTGTGAATTTTATCTGTCGAGGGCTCGTCGTGCGTGTCAAAGACCTTCTCATTTCTGACGTTCCAGATAAGTTTCATTGAGGTAGAAACAAGAATCGTGAAGAGGCAATTTTTGGAGGGGATGTTCCTTCCTCGCAGAGATTCAAATTTGGCAAGACCACAGCCGAGTAGAAGTCCCCAGTTTAGTTACGGCCAAGTCAGGTATCGTAACTTCCAAAATTTCAAAGGGGCCAACACGGTATATACTGTGGGTACTTTTCCAGAGGAAATCACTGGTTGGGAGATTCAAAGTTTTCACCTCAATTTATGGTGAAAAATGTCATTTGTTTTTCAGACATTTTTCACTAAAAAAAAAGATGAAAAATTTAAAACTTTTTCACCACTATTTCAAGTGGAATTCAAGGTGAAAAACTTGAAACAAAACTCATAATGTTTTACACCAACTATTCACCCAAATTCAGCGGGATTTTTACGCATTTTTCACTGAGAAAAGAGATGAAAAATTTAAAACTTTTTTCACCACTATTTCAGGTGGAATTCAAGGTGAAAAACTTGAAACAAAACTTATGCATTTTACACCTCAAGATTCACCTCTATTGTCACCCGGAAATTGAGGTGGAAAACGTAAAACTTTATTCACAACAATGTTCAGTGAAAAAAGCGCTGAAGAATTTGTGAAAAAAATGATAAAGAAATCGGGTGAAAAATTTGAAACTGGGGTTCACATTTTTCACTATTTTTCACATTGTTTTCTACTGCAATTCTTGGTAAAAAATGTAATGAAGTATACATGTTCTTTTTCAGCTCGTTTTATACTAAGAATACAATTGAAAAAGTTAAAACATTCTCCAGAGATTTTTTACTTGGAACTGAGGTGAAAAACTTAAAATATTTGAATACAAGTTTTTCGGTGAAAAATTTGAGTTTTTTTATTTCAAATTTTCCGGCTCAAAATTCACCAGTTTTTCAGGTGAAGATATTGGTGAAAAACTTGAAACCTGGTCGTCTGAAAATGTCATTTACTTTTCTCTTTTCCAGTTTTCCCTCAAGTGTCACATAGTTTGAGAGGTTGTAACTGAAGTGTTGTGTTCGAGACCTGGTCGTCTGAAAATTTCATTTACTTTTCTCTTTTCCAGTTTTCCCTCGGGGAAGTGCATTTTGACCGCCTCGAGTGTGTCACATAGTTTAAGAGGTTGCCACTGAAGAATGGGGTGAGAGCAGCACATGTATGTTGGTGGTCAGCGGCTGTACGTTCTTTTTTATGACATATACCTCTCCCAGTGGCTTCAGCACTTCTGTTGGAGCCAAATAGAAATAATTTTGAACCGGATATCAGGAGGCAAAAACTTGGAGATATTATGGGTGAGGACATTTTGGAACCAAAAAGTGGATATCAGGTGCCACAGCTCAGTCTTTGTCCGAGATATTTGAGCCGGCGTCGCTGATCTTCAGCAGAGAATTTGCCGGCCAAATGACAGAATCTGAGCACTTTAAATTGTTTTCCTACTGTTGTTTTTATTGACATTGTTCCCTGCGTCAGAAGCAATGGGGCACAGATCTCGCCGCTAAGATGTGACTATCATTCAACCCCAGGTGTGCCCCAAGTGCGGAACAACGACTGTGTTGTTTCCACTTCACCTCAATGATTGAACACCACATAGTTTACAGCAAAGGTTTTGCCCCACACTCTCGCTTTGCTGATGCATTGAACCTTTCTGGTATCAATAGTCTGGTGTTTTGCTTTGATCTCTTGTTGCTCCCTCGAAACCTTGTACTGCATGGCGGTCACTTTGCACATTTATTATTCCGGTGTTTTTTTCATGTTTTTATGCTTTTTTTTTCGTGTTTTCCGTGTTTTCCGAATTTCTTTTTTTGGGTTGTTCTATCCTTTTTTTTCTATCTTCCATACTTTGTTTTTCTTTCCCATTTTGAACTCGGTACGATTGTTTTATAAGCAAGCGGGACACTGGAGGCTGCTGAGTATGGCGGTCACTTTGCAGATTTATTATTCCAGACTTTTTTTCCACTTTCGGTACTTTTTTTCGTGTTGTGTGTTTTCATACTTTTTTTTTTCTCAAGGTACTTTTTTTTTTTGTTCCAGGCCTACTTTTCTTTTCTGTACCATTCAACTGATTGCTTTTCCAAGATTGCACCCCAAGCTTCAAGCAAAGTGAGAATCAGAAGCTTCTGTTGTTAGGTGGCTGTGATGGCCTTGATCTATGGCGGTCACTTTGCACATTTATTATTCGGGCCTTTTTTTCATGTTTTTGTGCCTTTTTTGCATGCTTTTTGGGTTTTCAAAGTTTTTTTTGTGGTTCCATACTTTTTTTTTTCACCTCCCATCTTGGTTCTATATTTGTCGTTTATGACACCAGAACCACAACTTTCATATGGCGGTCAGAGTGCCCCTTTAATAAAACAGGGGTACACTTCGTGATTTTGGCCACATTTTGACGTACCAAAAGATGAAAATCAGCTGGAGGAAAACAAACTTTTTGTGTCACATAATATCTCTTTTTTACACACCCAGAACTTTATATTTTTGGTTCATTGAACAAAAACTTTTTTTTGGTTGATAAAAAAGTTTGAACCTAAGAAAAAAGTGTGGGTAGAAAAAAAAAACTCAAACACAGTCTGTGTTCCCTGCTGAGCAGGAAAGTTTTTTCACTGCAACACAACTTTCGGAGGTAAGTGGCTGTGCTAGCCCTAATTTGATCACTTGATCTGGTGTCCGTATCTGGCGTCAATGTGAGAGCTTCAAGTTGTTCTTCCATGCCATCTATCCCACAGGATATTGTAGGCACCACCCGCCAGCTGCAGTTTCTGGGAGACAAACCCGGGTCCCAGATGTGTGCACTGGTTAGCCATCGGACAGGGAAGAGCCTATCAATTGGCCTCACTGGAATCAACCACAGTTGCCAGGTTCTGGCCGACAGTGTGTGCAATGTGCCATGGGGCCTGTGATACTTCGTGTCCGGCCTCTCAAAGGTAGGACATGTCGAGAACAAGGCATCCGGACCCGGGTTTGTCTACCAGAAACTGCAGCTGGTGGGTGGTGCTTATGATGTCCTCGTTGTAACCCCCATCGGGATGCAACTGGATGTGAGGTCAATACTACAACATGCTGTGGGACAGATGGCATGGAAGAACAACTTGAAGCTCTTGCATTCAAGCCAGATACAGACACCGGATCAAGCGATCAAATTAGGGTTAGCACTGCCACTTACCTCCGGAAGTTTGTGTTGCAGTGAAAAAACTTTTCTGGTCAGCAGGAAAAGCAGACTGTGTTCAAGTTTTTTTTTTCTACCCACACTTTTTTTCTTCTTGGGTTCAAGCTTTTTTTTATCAACCAAAAGTTTTTGTTTAGTGAATCCAAAACAAAGTTCTGGGTGTGCAAAGAAGAGATAGAGGTTATACAACCAGAAGTTTGTTTTCCTCCCGCTGGTTTTCGCCTTTTGGCGCGGCAAAATGTGACCAAAATCACAAAGTGTACCCCTATTTTATTAAAGGGGCACTCTGACCGCCATACTTTCATGCCGAACAAGAGGCCGGAAATTTGTTTGAACCTTGGCCCTAGAGTGGGGTTGATCATCGCTTTGATGGCCGGTGTTGATACGGTGTTGACATAATGCCCGAGCGGTAGGTCCTCATCTGCTGATGAGCCACAGCAAGCCTATCTTTGCTGTGGCTGGCTTGTAGCATCTGTTCTGCAAGTACCTTGGAGGTGGACCATGTGAGTCCATCGGTCTAAGCCATTTCAACATATGCTGTCGATCAATATGGCGGTCACTTTGCACATTTATTATTCAGGTGTTTTTTTCGTGTTTTTATGCCTTTTTTCCGTGTTTTTCGTGTTTCCGACCTTTTTTCAGTGGTTGTACCATACTTTTTTTTTTCATCTTCAATCCTTTGTTTTTTCTTTCTCATTTTGAACTCAGTACCACTGTTGTATGGGCAAGTAAGACACTAGAGGGTGGTTTGAACTTTGCCCCTAGAGTGGGGTTAATCAGTGTTCGATGGCCGATGTTGATGTGATGCCTCGGCTGTAGGGTAACCTACTGTTGAGTCACAGGAAGCATGTCTCTGCTGTGGCCGGATGGTGCCATATGTTCTAGTGCCTCTTGAAAGTGGTGTGAATGTGGACCTTGTGAGCACAGGTCTGGCTCAAATACTGTCTCGATATGTAGGGGAGCAACGGTCACGGGTAACGGACCGTCCGTTGCGTTGCCTTTGTCACGGTAACGGTGGGACTGGTTGCCCAAAAAAAATCGTGACATTGACAAATAAAATTGAGAAAAAAATCTGGCATTGGAAATAGGTCGGAATAGGCATGAAACCAGGTTTTCTCCTTGGGCAGCACCAGATACGTGTGGAAATCCCTTGTATTTGGCCAGTTTCCGGATGAAAATTTGTTTTCCTGTTGCCTTCTCAAGCAACGGTCACGCTCACGGTGGCCCCCGTTGCCTGAAAAAGAGGCAACGGGTATGTCACGGTCCCTGGGCCGTTGCTCCCCTACATATCGAGACAGTACTCTTAACAGGTGCTGCTGATCAAGACCATCAAGGCCGGCTACCCGGCCTGCACAGCCACCGAGTAAAAAAAAAAAAGCTTGAGATTCTCATCTCACTCAAAACTTGGGTCCAATCTCGGGAAGAAATCAGTGAGACTCTGCACAAAAGAAAACATGTCTGGACCAAAAAAAAAAAAAGGTGTACATGAAAAAAAAGTATGAAAACACACAGAAGATGAACAAAAGTACGGAAAAGTCGGAAAAAAAGTACGGAATAATAAATGTGCAATGTGACCGCCATAGTTGACCGGCGGGCAATGTTGGATACAGTTGACTTTTGCTGGGCCAGCAGTATGAAGTGGGGTCACTACTCTTTATTCAGCACTCGCCAACCCATAAGCTGTTGTTCCTCTGGCTCATCTTCTCACGCATGTGTACCTCAACTATGTTGAGCAAATACCACTGGTTGAATTAGTTCAGCTGGACGGTCCGCGAGGTACGCTAAGAGGGACCACCCCCTGTGTGACCAACCATGGCATAATCAAGTTAGGACAACTGAAAATTGCGGTCCAGATACTTAAGTTAACGTTTGCATAAGTTACTTGTTATTAACTTACCCGCCAAGTTAGATCAACACAAGTAACTTATAGGATCAGATGGCATCAAAAACTTGTACTTTTACTTAACTTTACTTGCTGAAGTAACTTACCCAGCCATAAGTTAGGCCAAGTTAACCTATGGCTGGATAAGTTAGTTTTCATAAGTTAGTTTTTATGGCACCTGCATATTGCCCTCAGGGCTTCAGTGTCGAGGGCGGCGCTTCGCGAAGCGCGGACGTTGACCCTCATGTCCAAAAACGTTATGTTGGCGCAGGTAGAAACCCCCCGGAGCTCGTTGACGAGATCAAGGGGATGGCACTCGAAGACGTCAATTCGGGTGAGGGTGGGGCGGGAAAGAAATGAATACAATAGCCATTGGACGCCACTATACGCCTCCAAGATGTCCCGGAGATGGGCTGCATGGTCATCCGAGTCAGTCCATTCACGTATCCCCACGCCGGAAACGAACAAACGGCGGACGGCTGGAAATAGGCGAAGCGTGGTGAGGTTGGCAAATCCGGCGACACATCATGTGCAGGGTATCGACACCATGAAAGTGTCGAGTGGTCCGCAATGGAGCAGAGGTGACGAGCAGATCACGAAGGCTGTCCGGACACAAGGAGTGGAGCCACGCGTTGAGGTCGGGCTGGTCGCCGTGGAACTGCCAACTTGGGCGCTCATGGAATACCGCGAGACGTACTTAGGAGGATCGAGGCGAAGTCAATCTGCTCTCTTGGGGCCGCTCTCCACCCCCGGAGATGGAAGGATTTCAGGGCGGGTAAACGTGAAGAGCGGCCATTCTGGTTTGTGTGAGCTCGATATCGATGCCCTCGAAAGTGCGGAGATTGTTGAACCGAGGAAGCCTGTCGAAAAATGCATCGAACAGTGGCAGATTGTCACCGTCCGCGTGGTAGCCCAAAGTGCAAGACCGAACGAGCGGAGCTATGTCGTTTGAGGACCAAAAGTCCAGTCGCTCCAACGCACGGACACCGTCCTCCGCAAGAGTTCGCCCCGCGGCTCGACCTCGAGGGCCTTGCCCAACGTGGAAGTAGAAATCGGCGAAAAGGAATGGGCGGGATAGGGCGAAGAATGTGTGGCATACCAGGGAGCCGTTTTGGAGAGCATTCCTCGGCAGATGGCAGAGGATCTCGCGCCATAACTCGTTCGGCACTTGGTGAGACATGGTGGTAACTCGGAAAGGGTGACGACGATCGCGCAATCACACCATGCGTTTGATGCATCGATCCGGCTGGGACCCCGAAACCTTTTGAACATTTGGACTGAGAGGAAAGACCGCGACCGGCCAACGGCCAGTAGTGCTCACCCTCGCTGTAGCAATTGGGCGGGACGGACGGGACTAATTTCTCGAATTGAATTGAGAGGAGTCCCGGAGACATTCGGTAAAAACAAGGTTTAAACCGACCCGAATTTAGCATACGGCGGTGGCACTATCTGAGTAAGCCGACTCCAAAAGTAACAGAACACACATTCGGATGAGCCGTTGCGTGTTTCTTTTGTCAGGTTCAAGTTATCAGATACCATAGCCATAACCAAAATGTCAAGCGGTGTTTCAAATCGCAGGATCTCAAACGCCCGTCGAAAGGATAGAGCAGGTCCACTGGGTCCGCTATTAAGATGCAAGAAGGTCATTTTCTGCATGGCCGGGAGAATAAATTGACATCGCGCCTTCGTGGAAAGAGCGGCGTGTCCAGCGGATCCTAGGAGTCCCAGATGCACCACTAATTGGTTACCGGAGAAACACAATCAATGGCAGTGTGTTTGCGGGATTGCCAGGGTGCGAAAATTGGAAGCTGGGTAATGGCCTCAAAGTTGCCGTTAGCACTAGTGAAAGTTTCGCGCGACGTTCCGCGCAGATTTGATAGGGTTAGGTTAGTGAGAGAACCTCAAGAGTAAATCTGCGAAAGACGTGTGGAAAAGACTGCCTTGCGCTGTAATATACTGGGTATCGTTGAAGACTATAAACTTCTCTCTGCTTACGGTCGAATTTATGAAAGAAATCGACTGAAGACAACGAAATAGAGTCGGGCAAATTCAAAGATGGAGTACAGATGAACGAACCAACGAACTTTGAGTCGTTCCTTTCCACCCAGTTGAGCTGTGCGCTATTGAATCTCTGCATGCGAGTTGAATGGGCAAGACACGGGGGTAAATTCATAAAATACCCCGTGTCGAGGGGTTTGAGAGCCCCCAAGACAAGTGTCGATAGAAGTGGTACGCAGATCGAACAAGCTTTGAACGCGTGCGTTCAAGTGATGTGCTCCATCTGGAGCAGATCTGCAAGCGCCGCGAGCGCAGGTAAGATATGTCGAGTCGAAGTCGGAATATGGTTGGTATTGTTGACCGAAAACTCGAAGATGGCCTAAAAGACTTGACAGATCAGGTGTACAAGGGAAAAGAACGCACCTGAAAGAAATCAGGGTTAGAGACCAGAGAAATCCCGAGTTTGCCAAAGGATTGATGAGGAACGTTCCAAGTCCAGATACATGTGAGGTTTGTCGGCGAACAGACGGGAATTCTGTTGAAGTTGAAGTGGATCCTCAATATAGCGATAAGTATAACTGGAAGAAATGAGAGTATACAAGTGGAATGTAACTGAGCGAATGTAAGTGCCAGAGCAAGACCTGAGTACGGTTGGAACTCCAAGGTCGGTACATTAGGACAATGAAGTGAAATGATTTGTCAGGCGATGACGCGGAATCCGAGAAGACGTGGGCAGCAAGCGGTACCTCAATGCTTTCACCAAGAACCCAGAAAGTATTTCTCCGCGAGGATCATTCATGAACTAAGCGAAAAACAATCATTCAACGTCAGGAGAGCGGCGGGTAGGCACAAGAAAAGACGCACCTCACCTCACTGGGGGGGGTTACTACCGGGCGACTAGCTGGTTCAAAGACACACTCACTTTAGATTTAGGGATTACTTGATTCGAGTTTCATTCTAAAGGGTCGTTCTCGTTCACTGAACATTGGTGACATATTTAGTTGAAGGCATTGTACAACGGTATCTATACTTGAATCAGAAAATCAAACAAGGGAGCAGTACGGTAAATGAGTAAATCTCAAACATCGACGCCCGGTGCACACCTCCCTCTCTCCGGTGTAAACCACGCCTTCTGCGTCGCCCACGCTCGAAAGTACGATGATAGACGACCTGAAAAAGTCCACAAAGGCAGGATGAACAATATGGCATGAGGAATGAGAATCTCACCCTGCGTCAATTAACGCACGCGTACTCTTACCCACCGTGGCGTCGTGTTGAGGTTGCTGTCGGGATTTTTGGCACACATACATGAGGCTGTATCCACAAAGAGGAAACAACAAGACGTACCGCGGCGCAAAGAGTACGGGGGCTCGTTCTTTCCACGATCGCGTTCATCTTCGCACTGGAATGCAACGCAGGGCTCTTGAAGATTGGGCAGACATCCGCTCTCCGGGCTGTGCGAAGCAAGAGCTAGGTGGGGTGATGCTGTGGACGGGAGTGAGAAAGTAAGGAAAAGAGAGGGGGGACCGCCGAGGTCGCGACAACATATGTATCGAGACGAGCACGCGGTGGACACGTCAAATGACGAGCCGCCGACCGTGCTCGACTGCGAAAGCAGCGTGGGAAGGGAGGGGGGGGGGGGTGGGGAAGGAATTGCGGATGGCATTGAAATCCTCGTGGAATTTTGATGTTGTCGCGCGAAGGGGCAACGCGAGGGTCGGCGGGCTGGATACGGTGCGTGGGAAGGTGGGAGAAGAAGGTGGGGGGAGAGGCGGCGAAGATGTAGGAGGTACGCACCATATTACATTTATTATTTCATCGCAAATTATTTCCACAGCGGGGTCTTCGCGACTTGAGTAGGCGACAGGAAAGGAGGGTGTGCGTCGGGTGCGCGGAGTTCGCGGAAAAAGGGACGGGCAGCATTGCGCGCAACGGGAAAAGGTCGGGCGGCTGCGGGGGCGTGGGGGACCGTAAACCGTTAACGGCGGCCGTTGGGTCAGCGCCGGCTTGACGGGGACGGCGTGGACAAGGTGAAGGCGGAAGGACGGCGAGAGGGCGTTGTCGGAGACTGCCGGCGACGGCAGTGAGCGGCGTAGGCAGGTTGGAGTTGTTGTTGTGATACGGATGCAGGGGCTGCTAACGGAGGTACCACTGGGAGGCTGAGAGCGCGGAGGTGAAGTAGCGACGCGACGTATCGGAGACCGCCGATGGGGCAGTTTGCAGGGTAGGGATTGTCCAATGTCGTCGATGGGTGTCGTGATGTCAGCGCTTGGCGGCGGGACGCGGGAGGTGGCGGGAGGCGGGAGGCGGGAGGCGACGGACCGGGGGGCATCGGGGGCAACAGGGAGAAGGGACGGACGGGGGACGAGGAACGCGAGTAGGGAGGGACGT
The DNA here is from genome assembly GCA_029378385.1 of Mycena metata. Taxonomy (NCBI): domain Eukaryota; kingdom Fungi; phylum Basidiomycota; class Agaricomycetes; order Agaricales; family Mycenaceae; genus Mycena; species Mycena metata. The sequence goes on along the minus strand of JARKIB010000474.1, from coordinate 68,046 downwards.
GGAGGGAGGAAGGAAGCGGGTGCAACGTGGCGTTGGCGGGCCGGGTGAAGCTGATCGCCGCGGCGGCGGGATAGGGGTCGAACGGCGCCGTGAAAGGAAGTTTGCGTGGGAGGTGGAGGGTTAGGGCAAACCACAGGGAGTTGAGGACAGTACAAAGGATGAGTTAGGGACTTTGCGTGGAGGATATACAAAAGTCGCAATATACATACATTCAAATGGACGGTACATTCGATCAAACACGGTACATTCTGTGGGAATGTACCGTGCCTTTGAGTTGAGAAACACACAAGTCCAGATTTTTTTTTTCAGATACCCTAACATGAACCAGAACCCTAACACTAACACTAACCCAAACCCAAACCTTTAACCCAAACCCTAACCTTTAACCCCAACCGCTGGCCGAGCACTAGCCGAGATCAAACACGGTACATTCTGCGGGAATGCACGGTACATTCTGTGGGAATGTACCGTGTTTGCCGCAGCATGTACCGTGTTTGATCGAATGTACCGACCATTCGAATGTATGTATGTTGCGACTTCTTCTGTTGGTCCGACTTCTGTTGGTCCCGCTTTGGGTGCGAAGGTGGAGGGAGGAGTTTGAGGGAGTTACAAGGGTGGGTCAGGGAGTTGAGATGTGAAGGGGGAGGGAACAGGCGGGAGATCAGGGATTTTGAGTGAATAGGACCGGGAGTTCGAGGGAGTTCAGAGAAAAGGTAGGACTAGGGGGAGAAGTTAGAACCAAGTAAATTCGTAGGGAGTCCGGGCCGGTTGAGGGAGTTTTAAGAAGGTTATGTCATCGGAAAGGAGTCGGGGATTTTATTTCGGAATGAGGAGGAGGGAGTGTTTTCCCATCAAAACCACCCGACGCCCCCACGTGACCAGGAGTTTGAGTTCACTTCCGCCACAAAAGCGTGAAGATTGTATGCTATATTGAGTGGATTGAGATGAAAAAAATCAGGGACGTGGTGTGTATGTATTCGAAGACCATATCCCGACGGCAGGCCGAAATCCGCCAATATGAGGCACGGGAGGGTCGGGTCGGGTCGTGCCGGCCAAAGCCCCGCCCGTGAATTCATGTTAACCTACGTAAACATCGTCGGACATGTCCGCTACCACCATTCGGGGCGTCTTGCCCTGGCCCTCCCTCTCCTTCGAGTGCTACCACAGGTTTACAGCGGGCCGAAGATGCAAATCCACTTCATACCCATCCACTGCAGCAGCTGCTGCGCTTGGATCGTCCGTAGTACGTACTGAATTTCAAAGCACCGACGCTTTGACCTCTTTGGCCACAGGTAGTTTGAGGTTGGATGTGCTTTGATAGTTCAAATGTATTTAACCACAGTAATCCAACCTGCTTTGACCCTTTCATACAATGAATCCTCCAAATTTACCCCCACCTGCGCCACCGGCGCGCAACCCAGACCCAACTATACAACTTGCTCATTCATGCTCGAAATGTGCTGGACCTCTTGGCGAGCTCCGCGTACATGAAGGAACCGGCACAACTGGACCAAAAATCTCGGGGAGAGCTCTCGCAGAGTGTAAGTAAAGTCAACGCATTCGAGGTGTGTTCAATGTGCTCATTTCTTCTCCACAGTGTAAAACCTGCTATGCTTCTGCTTTTCACACTCATCTACAGTGATGCTTGTCACCTCGTACGCTTCAACTGCACTCAGCTAGCACGTCCGATTCCTGCCGACTCGTGGAATGCCCCCCTCCGATTTGCACCTCCGCCTCCCCCGGAACCACCAGAAGGCACCATTCCGTGTCCTGGGGGCTGTTTGACGAAAGGCGGTAACCCCCGGAAGGCATCGCTTCAATGCATTGAGTTTAAATGCAAGGGTTGCTGCACCAAGGCCGCAGCCGCTGTGACCCAAACTGGTGCATATTGCGATGCGTGCCGTGCACATCACGTTCCAGGGAATCCTGGTGCCCCGGCTGCCCCTGTTACTCCTGTACCGGCGCAACAGCCACCAGCTCCTCCGCAATTCCAGTATCTGCCTGCGCCTCAGCTCCAATATGCGCCGCCGCAGTACCCACCACCACATTTTGTTCCTCAACCGGCCGCTCATTATCCCCCTCCCACCCACTTACAACCTCCTGCAACCCAGGCGCGCGCTGGGCCGTTGCGAGTCATGGAGGCCCTTGTGGATAGCACCGCGTTCGGACTCGGATACCATTCTGATGTCTCAGACCGTGATCGCTGTGCCGGCTCTGGATGATTACGAGGACTCGTCGAGGAGGCCATTCTTAAGAGTCCTCCTGTTGCGGCCGCAAAACCTTCTTCGACCTTTCCTGCCACGTCTCCACTTCTCGCTCCCCATTCATTGTCTCCTGTCCTCGCACCTGCGCAATGGGAAGAGCGTGAACCTACCCCGGCTCCTGACCCATTCACCCTCTGCAACTTCTGTGATCAAGACTTCCCTTTAGTCCAAGCGGTGCTCTTCTTACGCTCGGAGAGAAACTCGTCGAGATGTCCTGGTGTTTCCCAGTGCCGGGGAACTCCAATCATCGCACTGGCCTTTCGATTCAGAAGACCGCTGATTATTGTGCGATGCACCGTTTCGAGGCTAAGCAGCTGCTCCCTATGGCAATGCAAGAGGGATGGCCCTTTGCACCTAAATTTTCACGCCTCTTCCATCGGAAACCCAGTCCCAGTCGTTGTGCAATGCGTGAGAGCATTCGAATATGTGAATCATCATTTGGATTACAGTGCGGCCAACGGAGTGAGATCAAAACAATTAAATCAGCGCCGGCATATCATCGTATTCGTACGGCTCAGGAAGCTGCTCCCCGATGCCTACCATTCCCTCCGACACCAGGGCTGCATAATCATCAGTGCTCAGCTCCATAGCATCCGCCTCGTACCCATCAAGCAACATCGCCCGCGGAAGATTGTTAGGATGCTTGCCTCTCCGCCGCAGATCCTGCACCAGCGTACGATTCCTGCGCTTGATCATCTCGTCGAGGAAAAAATTATACCTTTTCACAGTCATTTCGCGGACGATAGATTGAAATCCCCCGAACTAGGCGTTGATTCGTTCGGCAGCGGAGGAATTAAAACGCCACTTGCCATCCTCTGTACGGAGTTCGGGCCAGCGGTAGGGATTACAGTTGGTGCCGCAATCAAGGTCGGTTTCCTTGTGCTTGCACTTGAAGTGAAAGACGTCGACAGGCAGTGCAATATCTTCGAAATAATCACGATGATGTTCGTCGGGGTCGTTCCGAAGCATCTTCACGATAGTCTGTAGTTGATCGCGCCCCGGTTGAAGGGTAGGTTGCTTATTACCAATCTTTTGGCAGGTGATTACAAATCATTTTCCCCCTCCCTTCACACTGCTCCATAGAACCTCCAGGAGTAAAAATTCAAACAAATCGGTGTACTTCTCCACCTCATCAAGGTATCTGCCTCCTCAGAATATTTTTCTTCTCCGCCTTTGAGCTTGAACCAGCATGATCATCTCGGCTTTTGGGGCATGCCGGGCATCAAAATCTCGGCATCTTCGTTCTTGGGACCTGGCAGCTAGAGTTTGCTGGAACAACACTTGGGTCAATGTCTTGAGTGGCGGGGAGGCCATGCATTATCGGAAAACGCGTCGAAAAACTCACCTGACGATCGGAGAAAATCTGTGATTTGTAATAAGCAGGCTAGCGATCAACTGATCACCCTATCTAACAGACTACTGTACTATTTTGCTCAATTCTCCGCGGCTGTGACCCGTGACACAAATTTTTGAACTTCAGTGTTCGAAAATCCACCGAACCCACCGTGACCGGGAAAAAAAGTTCGAAAATGTGGCAGAGACTGGCCTGTTAGCATGGGGTTGAAACACTGGCAGAAACACCAATTTCAGCTTGATCGAAGTCGCAGATAACCAGGAAACCAGTACCCTGAAGCAGCTATTTGATGTTACTGAGCTCCGGTTTAGCATTCGAGTAAGCAGCGTAGTTTTTTCAACCAAAAGGTATTGTGGGGAAGAAATTTTGATGTTTCAACTCATTTTCAACGATTTCGTGACTTCTTTTGCACTTTCGAAAATGCCCTCGGTGACCTGTGACATGTTCGAACATTTTCTGAAATTTTGAGGCCCGTGATGCGTGACTTACGAATTGAGCGAAATAGTACAGTACAACATGCGAGGTACGAGCGTAATTTTGTTTTAGCATCTGTCTAGGAGAGACTATCTTCACGATACTGCAGTTATTGTCGTGCCAAGGAACGCCGGGAAGCGAAGCCCTGGTGGGGTAGAGCTTCATCCAGAACTCCTGAAATATGTATGTGAATATTGAATTAAAATAAATTGAGAAAGGTGTACTCGGACAGCGTTTGGCGCTTCGGAGCCAAAGAAAGAGGCGCGGCCAGCGCCAACGCCACACGAATAGATCGAAAGCTGTTCGTTGTGTGTACTCTTGCGCCCAAAGAACGCCTTGATAACTTTGTTTCCGTTGGGCGACTTGCCCTCGCAAACATATTCAGTCTCTCCATCGTCGTCGCTGTCCACGGCGGCTGCATGCGAGCCATTTGGACGACTTGTGGTAGTTTCCCACGGAGACTCAATGTCAAAGGCAACAGGGAGGAGGTCAGTCCCGGTTGCCGTGGTCTCAAATTGAGATCCCGAGAGCCGCGATGAGGTTGGCGATGAATCGTCTCGGGGGGAGGGAAAGAATCCGCCGGTGTTGAACCCTTTGCACGCTGGAGCCGGTCCTTGAGCTGGAACATGTCTTTACCGCGTTGGTAGTGGTACAGCTCTGCGTCGCGGTGCTCGGTGATAGTGCAAGTCCGAAATCCAACTTCGGCGGTAGCGGTGCATGCGGTAACACAGCATTGTTTCTTGAGGGGTTGGTGCTCTGGACAGAATGAGTCCTTTACGGAGCGCAGACGATTCTGGCAGTCGTGTACGGTGCAGCAGAAGTGTTCCATTGTAAGGCTGTCTGTAACGTTGGAGCGAAGATACACTAAATCAGTGATCAGATATGTAAAAGGAAAGTTAAAAAATCGGCTCACCCCACTGGCCGTCGTCGTCGCGATAGATATAGCAGCAGAGATCGCGAATGTGGTTCCACTCCTCTTGACCGGTACCAGCCATGCGAAAATTGCATGCCTCGAGCGCGGGTCGTAAACGTCCAGCTTGCGACGGAGCATCATGCCGCAACTCAAGCAGTTCTCCCCGCTCGAGGTGGTCGAGAAGAAGGGCGTGGAGAAAAAAGGAGTTATAGACGTCATCAACATCCATTTTCAAGCTGGGCCAGTTTGTTGGCATAAACGGTTCAAGGGCGGTCTTGGAGATACTTGTGTTGTATATACGCGCACAGTTTGTCCCAGATGTCCTGCGATTAGGAAAAAGTTAAAAGACAGAAGGGGAGTTTATCGTACCAAGCAGTGGCCATCATATTAGCAAAAAGCTCGCATAGATCTGCGCTGGTATAGAAATGCTCAGCAGAGTGTATAAACTCCGGAATATTGTCCTGCAGATAATAGCTTCGTGTCGTTGCGTTGTTGTGCACATAGGAGTTTGGGTAGTATCGAGTGTGGCAGTCTGACGATTTCAAGTTACAGCTGTTTGAAGAAGTAATGGCACTACCCCTATTTTTAGAAGAAAGAGCATTTTGAACCCTACCGGGTTTTAAGCTCATTACTCCCTCGTTCAGATTGACATAATTTTGGGTGGGTTGGAGAGTGGGTAAGGGGGGCCTTCCATTCATATCCATTTCCAACTCTAACTCCCCCACGCTGGCGACCCTCAAATTTATACCTTTCAATCCAACCACAACTTGTTAAGGAAATAACTTCATGGTTTCTGATTCAATTTCCTTAATTCCAGTCATGATGGAGTCTACGAATAGAGTCACTCGTCCTAGATAGTGCAGATTCTGTGAGATTTCCACCGCACTTGGATTAGATCCTGTTCAACGGAAAATTCCGAAAGGCGTGGGAACCTCGGTTGTCTTGGCACAAAACCATTCTGTTTTGTTCACAAAATCTTGGCTGGGCTCCCTTTAATATGGACCCAGTTTTATGTAAATTAAATGGGAAATGAACGAGTATTGGGGGTTCCAATATGGGATTGGCACCACCAAGGCTGATTTTTGGCATGGCTGAAACCTTTGAATTAAAGGGCAAGACCCATAGCAATTGAAAGCCCGCCTCACCAGCTCTCCAGCCCACCCAGAATTATTTTAATCCGTTCAAGAACGAGGGAGTAATGATCTCAAAACCCGGTAGGGTTCAAAATGGTAGTGTCATTACTTATGCAAAGAGCTGTAATTGAATAATGAGAAATAAAAGGATTAACCTTACTTCGACAACAGCAGGACGTTGAATACCCCGGAACCGCACCCAGATCAAGAGTGAAGCCCATAACAGGGTAGTCTTTGGGCTCCCCCAGTTCTCGATCTCTCAAGGTAGCCGGGTCGGACAAGAGAGGCTTTCGGCAGCCAGGATCAAGGCAAACACGAGGAGGAGGTAACAACGAAGCACCCCTGAACGGCAGGTGTTAGTCATAAATCTTGTTTTAACGATAAAGGCATACCGATTCGGTGCTCGAGACCATGTATCAGAAATAGTTTGACATGTTTGACAAGATTGGCCTTCTGGTCGTCGGCCGTTGGCTCAAATCCCCAAGCAATCTCTCGGAATTGTTCCTAGGCCAGTTTTGCTGTTTCATCGGGATCCCAAAGCACCCTTTCAAGAATTCGTGGACATTTGCGGGGAGATTCAGAGGCGGCACAGACAATTGGTATGAGGGCTGAAGGTAGGCCAGCGCAGGTGTAGACTTTAGAAGCGCAACGAGCTCGATGTATTTGACGACATCGGCGTGAGGAAAGGTCTGGGCGACCTCGGGGCAAGATTTGAGAGTGTCGCAGATCTTTTGGAAGTCCATTGGAGTGAAAATATGTGGAGAGAAGGGTGCATTGCATGCTTTTATATCGTTGAATACAATAGACGTGGGAACAAGAGATCATAGACAGAGCAAGCGAGCTCGGACCGCCGTGCCGCAATTATTTTGCGAACAATTAGAAGTGGCTTTGGCAAGGGGTACCCACAGAAAAAATCTCCTACACGGAGTCTAAAAAGTGAATTAACGACTCGGGGGGGACAGACAGACTGTCGTAATGGTCACGTGCATGCCCATATATAATAATTTCGCCTGGGAAAATGCTTAAAATAGATTTTCTGCAGACTCTGTTCCGGATTTGGTGAGGTTCACACCGATTTGAGGTAGGTGAATATCTTTTTTTTTTTTTTTTTTTTTTTTTTTTAGAGCGTTTGGAATAATGATTTATCTCCGTCTGCAGAAGCATTCAGAATCATCCGCTTGTGTTGCTGGTGTTGGGCCAGTCATGCCGGTGAAACGGGCAAGATGCGCTGACTATGAAATGGGCTAAACTAAGCTCTGAATGCGGGCTGGCTGAACAACTAACACACCACACACAAAACACACACACACCAACCCAATCCTATCTAAACTGACTCACGGGGGACGTAGCGCGTCTTCCTCAAGGAGTTCGGGTCCTGAGTTGTAGTATGCGACTGCGGATCTGATGTCTAGAGCACGTATAGTTGTTCTGCGTTCAAAACGTCCCAAAATGCAGCGTCTAGACACTAGTTGGCTTGGCTGCTTGGTTTCTAAACAAGACTTCCAGGGAAGGATGTACAGGTTTATATATAAAGGATTGTTACTAGGAATTGCACCGAAGTACAGGTGCCTAGGCGAGGAGGTGTAGATTTGGACTGAAAATCCCGTTCAAGGGCTATGCTGCTTCATCTAGACGACCTCTATTGCACAGCTAGCCTCTCGAGAACTAGCGGCAGACTCAGACTCCTTTGAATCCAAGCTCTTTTCCGTACACTTGGGCTTATTAAGGACCTCAAAGTACTATCCAACACGACTAGACAACTGGTGGTTGTCCCAGGGTTCTCCCAAAGTGCTGTGCTGGGCGTGGTCGGTTTTAGCGAGGCGTTTCCTGGTCACCCAATGCGGATGCCCTGCTAGAGTCCACTCGCGACGCTTAGTGCAGTTCTCAAGCCTTCTAATGTGCGTGCGGTCCTGATTTATACGTGGAGGCAGTCGCCGCTCACGACCTCCCAACGCGAAGCTTTGCTTATAGGTTCACACAAATGTTCTGGATCCAACAAGCAACGCTGCGATTTTATGGACTACTGTTACACAGAGAGAGATGGTACTTTAATCTCTGCTAAGTGGCCTGAGCACACCCGAATTGTCGTAACGATGAGCGGGGCATACACTGGTCTGTTGCGGTATTTTATGAGGCTTTATATACGATTCTGAGAGAAAGAGATGAGGTAAAGAGAAATGAGTAAAACAGGCCGATGTTCTGGTCATGCGGTCATCCTCGGAAGGCTAACCGGGTCTATGCTGGCTCTGGGCTTGCCAGAAAGTCATATAGATGACGATCTTGGGGGCCCAGTTCGGGTATATGGCCAGTTCGGGTCGTCTAGACAGCTCCCGAACCTTTTAATTTGCAAAACTCCGTCCCCCGACGCCGGACTGCTCACCAATCCGCTCGTATACCCCAATAGCACACGGACTAGACATATGTACGTCCGCCCATGGCTACATCTCAACAAGAACTCCTTCGTCATGTTTGTGCTTGTGGCGCCCCAACGCTGACCGCGTCGTGTTAGTCACCTGACTAGCTAGAGGGGCACTTTAGGGCAACCCCTCCTTATATCCCTAAGCTCCTTGCATCGTCTAGACGCGACAACCTATAGAGTCGTTCTATGCTCGTCTAGACGCCTGTAGCTTAGCGCGCCAACTCGTCTAGACCGACCCTATATCATGTTGCTTGCCCCGCTAGTGAAGACTATGGCTTTCCTGTGCAGTCGTTGGTTCCTTTGATAGGGTAATTGACATTCTGAGGTACTAGACCCCGTATAGACCTCCTTGGTATGTGTACTTCGCACAGTGTAACGCTTGTAACCGCGCCTAGCACTGTACTAATACTACAGTCAGCAGCCGGAGCTCACTCTGACTCTCCTTTGTACCACCGAACAGAGTTCTAGTAGGTATATTGACCCGTCTAGACGGCTTTATTACTTAGTAGCGTCTAGACAGACTATTGCTAAAAAGCGCAAATAATAGCCAGATGGCAGCATATTCAATGACACACCGTTTCACCGGTGAGTTTGTCCAGGAGGAAATGCCGTTATGCACTTTTTGATTACCAGTGTGGGACTCTGGCATGCGAGTTTATCCTATACCATTTATTGGCCACATACCCACTAAAACCCCCTCTGTAAGTGTCCAGTCGTCCGGCAGCGAGTCTTCATCCATGAGCAGCCCACTCCAAGTGTTTAGCACTAATTGCTTTTTCAGCGCAAGTGGGCCAAATTTAAATTCGTTAGTCAAAATACAGTCACGTTTCAAAGCTGAGTTTATCAGTTTTAGCCACCAGTTGTGTATATTAGCCCTGGTTAGTGTTGTCTCCGGGTTTGTGATCACCCTGTTCACACGGATGTTCCAGATAAGCTGCCATGCGACGGAGACTAATATTGCAAATAATCTCCCTTGCTCGGGTCTAACGACTCCGTTCACCGTCTTGAATTTCACTAAGTTGCACCCCAGAATGAGACCCCAGTTCATTTTTGGCCAAGAGGAATACTTCTTGGACCACAATTGACTCGTGAGGGTCCATATAATTTGCTGTTCCGGAGATTGGCGTTCCAGAGCTATGTGTTCCAACGATTCGGTTACACCACACACATGGCATCTGCCATTTATCTTCAGCGTCTCTATATGTAACCAAAATTCCCCAACCCTGAACGTGTTGTGAATACATTTCCATAAGAACTCTCGTGAGCACCGTTGTATCGTCGTGGAGCGAATTGATGTCCAAATCATAGCATCAGACGGTGTATATCCTGAGATCTGTGCCACAGTGCAGCGGATCCGGTCTAGGTTTCCGAAGGTGGTTTTTCTATAAGGTTTTGAGCGGATAGCCCGTATGATTTTCGTGAAGATTCTTTGGGAGCCCCGTGATAGTAGCATTCCAGCCTCGTGGAACATGATATCGGGTTCTGTGTCTATCTCAACTTGTTGTGATAAGTTGTCGTGATCTATCCCTGCCGGATTGTTTTCAACTTTTTTGAACAGTGTTCGGCCTACTCTTTCATTCAACAACGCCATTATGGCCTTCAAAAGGCGGATGTTCGGGTTCAGCAAATCATTTTCAAATTTTGTTCTTTCCTTGACCAATGACCTAAGGAGGAAGTCGGAGGACGCACAAACCATCAGCGGCACATTTTGTGCTGTATTCTGTAGGACAAGGAGTAATCCACCCAGTAGTGCAGATGAAAAGGTCAACGGTATATTTGGCTTATCAAAAGTCATTGAGACCTTCATTGTGTCCAGTCCCGTTGAGACGGCGCAACACCAATTGTGTCGCAGTCAGGCTATTTTAAGCTTAATGAGCACTAGTTGGTGCTAGGGGACTCAGGCCATAGACTAGCTTCTAGTTGCATTATTGAGTAGTGCACTAGTACCCTGTTCGGTGATATAAAGGAGAGCCAGAGTGAGCTCCGCCTGCTGGCTGTAGTATTCTGCACAGTGCTAGACATGGTTACAAGTGTTACACTGGACAGGTACACTATCAAGGAGATGTACAAAAGCCTAGACATTCAATGGGGATCATAATCCGACCAGGAGAACCAATGACTGCACAGACCACGTCGAATGGGACTTAACAGAGGGCTAACCAGCTCGTCTAGACGGCAGAACTATGTGTCTAGACAGCAGAACTATGTGTCTACACAGCAGAACTAAGCGTCTAGACGGCAGAACTAAGCGTCTAGACGGCAGAACTATGTGTCTAGACGGCAGAACTATGTGTCTAGACAGCAGAACTAAGTGTCTAGATGGCAGAACTATGCATCTAGACGGCTCGTTATCGAGCTAGCAACCACAATTGACATCGAAGCTATTACCTTTGAGTGCCTTGGGCCTCAGGTATCATTCAGAGCGAGTCTGAGTACTTAACTTCGAAGTAGAAGCATGTTCAATGATATTAGCACTCAAGCAACTGTGCTAGTAAGGTCACAGAGGGATATATGGCTCAGGGAATGATCATTGAAGTCGTCTAGACGGACTAGTATAGTTGGGCTACAAAGCTTGGCTTGTCTAGACCACAGAAATGCTGTCTAGACGAACTCTGATCAACTTCCTGGGTTGGCAATGATAGTATGTTGAGGAAGTCGAACTGAACACTTCAGCATATGAGCAAGCATGAGTCAGTTCGGAGCTAAGGGGCAATGGCTCCGGAGTATTTCGGAGTTATGGGCTCTAGGCTCCGGGATATTTATAGCCAAGGCCTATGACCCGGAATTAGGCCGACGGCGAGGATAAATGGCACAAATCAGTCATATCGTTTGACATTTGGATGAGGAATCACCCAAGGGGGTGCGATTTTGTGAACAACGGAACATATGCCGGTTTTTGATTTTTTCCACATTTCGTTGAACCAACCAACCACGTCATACCACGTGATGTCCTAATAAGGCAAGTCCGAGGTGACCGACAGGTTGAAAACTCACTTGACCGTTCAGACACAACGGAAAACACCTCTGCGCGACGCCAGAATCACCTTAGTTGTTAATTGAATGCTCCAGGGAGCTCAAAGGACAGTCCCATGTTTTTTATTGTGTTTTCCACCCATGGCTCATGCTTTTGAAAACACAACCAGAAAGAGTTGATCTGCATCCCAGCTTGTGACGACAAAACAGAAGTTATTAGGGTCGTTCACAGTTGCCCTTTTTCCACCCTTTTTCACTCCCTTTTTTCTCCCTTTTTCCCATTCCTTTCGTTTTTCACCCGGTTTTTTTTCCCCTTTCACACCCAGGATAGAATTGTTTTAGGCCAGATTAAAAGGCTAGTGAAACTAACCTGTTTAAGTAGGCAAATACATCGTAGTTAAAATAACATGAATTTAACACCGCAAAATAGCCTTTGCGGAGCAAGATGCTTTATTTCAAGTTTTTCGTTCTCGGACACTGTCTTATTTAATTCACATTTGAAAGGGGATTGAAGTCCAAGAGATTTGACTGCACAATCAGGCTGTTTAATTCACCAGATTTTCAACGGATTAAGGAAACAAAGGGTTTCCATCTTTGTTTTAGGTTGGATTAAAACAAAGGTGGAAAGTCTTTGTTTCCTTAATCCGTTGAGAACAAGTCGAATCCAACAGCCTTGATTGTGCACTCAAATGTCCTTGAGTTCAATCGCCTTTCAAAGGTGAATGAGAGAAGATGGTTTCCTGGAACAAAAAAGTTCAACCAAATTATCTTACTTTGCGAAGGCTATTTCACAGTGTCAATTTGCATTATTTTGACTACAATGTATTTGCCCACCAATACAAGTTGTTTTCCCTAGCCTTTTAATCTAGCCTAAAAGAATTCTATTCTGGGTGTGTTTTCAATTCAGTGGTGTAAAAAAAGGGTCTAAAAGGGAAGAAATGAACTTTGTAGCTATGAAATTGACCAAATACAAGAGAAGGGTAAGTGCAAAAAGGGCCAGAAAAAGGGCAACTGTGAAACCCCCCGACTGCACTCCCTTTTTTCGGCCCTTTTTGCACCCTTTTTGTTCCCTTTTCCTCAAGATTCCATGTTTTGCATGCCGTGGGTACATGTGAAGGGTTATAGACTACAACATACATGTCTTAGGCTCACAATTGTAACCAAGTTGTAACCCAACTGAAATGAACCTTGTGTGATTGAAATTTTAAAAAAGGGAGTGAAAGAGGGAGAAAAAAGGGAGTAAAAAAGGGTGGAAAAAGGGCAACTGTGAATGACCCTATTGTAGGGACTCACAATCTTCAAGTTTTCTGAGGCCATGCGGATGGAACTTAGAAACCATGCGAAGAGGCAATCAAAACAGTGTTGGGAGCAAATGGGTGGTTGAAAAAAATATTTCTTCTGAAATGCATATGCCAGAGCGGTCTCATATATTTGAACTTCAAGCAAGGCTCAACAGTGGGGACAAGTGGTAGGTACCCCACAATTTGGTTCCAGGTTGTGCCCGAATTTTCAAGATAGTTCATTAGAGGAAGGTCACACGATCGTTCCGAGCCTGTATGTATTGAGGTGGGGACCCAAATTTGGTTTCTGGGTCTCTAATCTCACCGGAAACACTCTCTAGTCTCACAAAATTTCCACCTCAGAAAATGAAAAAATCCACTTCGCGGCCAAACCAACCAACCAGGGTCCGGTCCGGCATTCACGGGCCGGCACCCCCTTGGAATCACCCCGGCATGCTTATTAGATAGGTATTACATTATGGACTCTAGAATAGTATATAAGGACCCAGTAGTTACTGCTAAAAGCCAGCTCATGCCCCGCTCACTGCTACGGCGGTAAGGGTGTGCTCAGGCCACTAAGCAGGGATAAAGTACATTTTCTATCTGTGTGTAAGGAAGTCTATACAATTGAAGCATTGTTTGTTGGAACATTGTGTGAACGTATAAGCAAAGCATCGCGTTGGGGGGTTGTGAGGCGGCAACTGCCTCCACGTATAAATCAGGACCGCACGCACATTAGAAGGCTTGAGAACTGCACTAAGCGTCGCGAGTGGACTCTAGCAGGGCATCCGCATTGGGTGACCAGGAAACGCCTCGCTAAAACCGACCACGCCCAGCACAGCACTTTGGGAGAACCCTGGGACAACCACCAGTTGTCTAGTCGTGTTGGATAGTACTTTGAGGTCCTTAATAAGCCCAAGTGTACGGAAAAGAGCTTGGATTCAAAGGAGTCTGAGTCTGCCGCTAGTTCTCGAGAGGCTAGCTGTGCAATAGAGGTCGTCTAGATGAAGCAGCATAGCCCTTAAACGGGATTTTCAGTCTAAAGCTACACCTCCTCGCCTAGGCACCTGTACTTCGGTGCGATTCCTAGTAACAATCCTTTGCTATGTACATCACAAGCCTAGGGTCGTTGAGTTTGAGGAAGCATTGCCATGAGAGTTGTGTTGTATAGAAGAGTGTTGGTCAATAAAGTCGGATTCAGTTCCTGTTGCTGTTCTAAACCAGTGGTCGCATACTACGGCCCGGACCCGAACTCGACCAAGGAGTTTGCGCTAGTCTTTGGGAGTATAAAGGGGGGTTTGGTTGGGTTGTGTGTTTGGTTAGTGGGGTGTTAGTTTCCAGCTAGCGCTTCCATCTCCATTTGCATAGTTTAGCCAAGTCAGCCGTCAAGCGCACATTGCCGTTTCACCGTCTCTGTTACGTGCGCAAAATTTAGTTGAATCTGTGGCTCAAACTCGCCCGCATTCAAGATCTGTGGGTGTATAAAATATGTGACCATGCTCGGCTCGTCATCCGGCATTGATTGTCGCCTCGACAATATCTTGTTGAGGGACTCTTTCGATGCAAAAATCCGGAAACCACTTTCAATATTTTGCAACGTAAAATCTGGGTCGAACATCATCGGTCATTCTGTCTCTATCGGCATCGTATTTAATTGTAGCTCCTCAGGGTTCAGGGCCAGCTGCTCGTTCAGGTCAATGTTAGGGAATAAGGGGTTCCATCTCTGGGCAATACTGTCGATCAGCATTTTCGCTGTTTCAATGCATTTGCCGGGATGTTGACATTGAAACTGTGTCCGATCGGTGTGGCATGATGGGCAGCCACAATTCTTACGGCCGATTCCCGAAGGGTTTACTGTGTGAGGCTTCCGAGGAGCAACAGTTCTCCTCTTTGCGATAGTGAGGGCATCGCCTACTGTTCTCACCCTGTGGTTGATTTTCAAGCACTTGACTGAATCTCGTCTATTAGCTCGAGCGTAACTGTCCGCATCCACTGCTGGGTGTTTCCATATCGGCATTTTTTGTTTAACTTCCTTGCTTATTGAGAGGCCGGTGAATTTTAGGTTATATTTTCTGGCCGTTAGAATCATTCGTTTGATTTCCACCGGGAGCGGAGTCCTGTTGGAAGTCCTGTTGGATACTGGTATATGGATATCTTGTAAAAAGACATTCAAGATCTGTCCCGGTCGGATGTTGAGATAACTCTTTTCCAGGAAATTCCTCAGAATATAGTCCACGAAGAAGCACCACATGGCACGCTCCCACCTTCTTTCAGGTATGATTGCAAGTTCCACAAGTCAATTGCTTCATTTCTGGCCGGTAGATCTAGGATTTGTTTCCCGCCTTCGGTGATCTCTGGAGTCATTGTTTCATGTGCGACCCTCGCTCTCTTTCCGTCCCATAGGAACACATGTTGCACTCTTACCAGTGCATCCTCGACTGTCTTTGGCATCCCTTGTACTCTGGTCACATACTGGGTTCGACCTCCAATAACCATGTTGATTATGTGTCTTTTACCTTCGAGCCCAGGGTGTGTTACCCGCCATCTCTCTAGATCACTAGAGATTTTCTCAAGGATTCCCGGCCAAGGTGTAATATATGGAACATTGTTCCCAATCCATGCTCCCAACATTCGGCAGGTTTCGCCGTCTGATATTATTCTCATTGACAGTTCAATTGTACCAGCTGGCATTCGGTCGTTAATCCTACGGTCTTGTAGTACCATTGCCCGATATTTCGGACGCCCAAACGGCAACAGGACTGTTTTGTGTTCATTAAATCTCGCTGTTGAGGCAGCGCACCATAAGCGTAAAATTTCCCACAGTGTTTCCAGAGAGTTTACGCGTGACAGATATATGGTTGTATCGTCCGCAAAGAGCGAGATAATCAATTCCTCGTCTCTTCCTGGCACTGCAATACCTTTGAGTTCAGAAGCTCTTATCAAGCATGCCAATGGCTCGATTGCCAGATTGAATAATAGACATGAAAGGGGGTCCCCTTGTCGCACCCCTCGGATCACTACGAACGACTCGCTGATCTCTCCGTTAATCATCACCACTGTTTCGGCATTCGTGTACAGGGTTTTTATTGTATTGCGAAATTTCGGCGGGAAGCCCATGTGTTCGAGGACCCGCAGGAGATATGTGTGGTTAATTCTGTCATAGGCCTTCTCTTGATCCAGGGCAACGATGAGCCCATCTTCTTCTGCTACTTCGGCGTAATTCAGTAAGAATTTTGCTAGTTTCACCTGGTCCTCGATTCTTCTCCCCTTCATGAATCCTGCTTGGTTTGGGTGTACAAGAGACGGGGCAACCTCCATCAGGGTCAAGGAGTAGGACTTTGTCATCAGCTTGTAGTCGCAGTTGAGCAGTGTTACTGGTCGGTAATTGCTTATTAGAGACTTATCTCCCTTTTTGAAAATTGGGCAAAGCCACCCAGCGTTGAATTTGCAGCCTTCGACCATTCCATTTGTCTCAATGTCAGCGTATAACTTTGTTAGGAAGGATATTACATCGAACTTGATGTGGTTTGTACCTCTACTCTGTCGGAAAAGGATGTCTAACATTTTGTAGAGTTCATACGGTATCCCGTCTAGTCCGGGGGACTTTCCGTTGTTGGAGAGTTTCAGCGCCCGTTGAACGTTGGTCGACGACATCTCCTTGTTCATTTCATCGAATTGGGATTGTGAGACTCGAACCTCACATTTTTCTAAAGTTATTTCAGTAGCCAGCAATCTCCCGTACTCATCCGGCTGGTCATTGAACTGAATTGAGTTGTGGTAATCTCTCGCCATTTTTGCCATTTGTTTTGGCCTGGTTTCATACCTTGGTATGGTTCCACCGATCTCTGGATCTCTCCTCAATTCGTTTATAGATCTTTTCAGAGTATAGCCTTTTGCAGATCGTGTCCAGGACTTCGTGCGTAAAGACTCTCCTTCGACATCATACCGAGCTTCGGTCACTTCTTTCTTTCTCTCGGCCTCGTTCTCTAAGCTCTTTCGTATCTTATCCTCCAGCATATAAATGGCCTCCGATTTGTCTTCAATTGGCATCTCATCGTCGTGTAGATAGTGTTGCCGGTGTCGGGTTCAGAACCGATTCTGAACCCGAACCGAACCCGAACCGAACCTCAGTTGAGGTTCGGGGTTCGGCCAATGTTGGATTTTCCCGAACCTGTTCGGACATGTGCGAACCGGTTCGAACCTGAAGGTTTTGAGGGTGTATTTAGCGGTATTTTCGACCGATTTTCAGTCCAAAAACTCACCCAACCTCACTCCATACCTGGTGAATAATCTTTGTGCTGAAATATGTGGGTGCTTCACTTGGTGCGGCTCATAATCATGTCCCCGAAGGTACTGAATATAATTTGCAGTGCCAACAAGGGCAAGGAATACTCATTTTGAGCTGGTGGAACAGGACTTGTCTGTGTTCTGAGTACCTACCATGCATTCAACAAGTAAGTATGCCTTTTCACAATATTTTTTCACGCCAACAGTGACTGTCTAAAAATTACAGGTTCAATCAGGGTTCGAACCCCTTCTGAACCTGAACCGAACCTGTATGAACCGAACCTGGGTTCGGGGTCGGTCAGGTTCGGGGGTTCAGATTTTTTGGCTAAAAACCGGACCGAACCGGACATCGGCAACACTACGTGTAGAACAATGGTCAGTTGTGCCTTCCAGGCCCGAATCTCGCGGGTTGATTCGTTCGAGATGAACCTTGAACAGTGTCGTCCATACTCTGCGACATCAGCCTTGAATTTTGCCCATAGAGTTTGTATATTTCGAGTTGATTTATGTTCCATTCGATCAGTTTCCTCGAGATCCTTCAGCAGCTTTGCTGCAAGAACCTGAACTTGTGCCATAAATTTCGATGATTTCAACAGGTACACCGGTAAGCTCCATCTACCATCTCCGGGCCTCTCATCTGGCCGGCACGTGAGTTGTACGGTGACTAGCCTATGGTCGCTCTTCACGGAACAGTGTTTAATTTGCCAGTCTCTATACAGCACATATTGTTGGCTATCGACATTTATGCGGTCGATTCGAGAGTAAGAGTCATGAACTTGGCGGGTTTGTGGATCCGTTCGATGTTGAACACAGGAATAGTCCCGAGTATCTGGGAACGTTGCGCGCCAGCCATCACGCAATCGTAGTAAGTGCTTTAGTCGATTATAGCTTTCTGGGATCGAATCAGTTTTCCCTGAGTTACGGTCCATCGGGTCTTCGGTGAAATTCCAGTCTCCTAGTGTAACATTTGGCAGTGGTAATTGAGGGTTGTCAAGCCATAATTTCCAGAGTTCCTTCCATAGTTTATCTCTCTCCTCCGGTATCAGGTATTTTTTGTCTTTTTTTTTTTTTTCAGAAAAACTACTCTGATCATTTGGGCTGACTAGGGAGACTAAATCGACCTAGGTATCTCTTCAAGTTCAAAACCGACGGGAAAAACCTCGTTTTTCAATGGCAAACCGGAAGGTGTGGGCCAGTTCAAAGGAAATACCCTCTGGAGCTTATGTGCAATTTTCACAGGAAGGAGACACATTCAAGGGCTGATCTTTCGTCAGAAAATCATTTTTTTTAGGACTATATCTTTCGATTACTGTACTATTACGACCACTAGTTCAGTGACAGGTGACACCCGATTTTTTTTTGATGTGTGTAAAAATCGCCTTAATTCAAAAGGAAATTTTTCGGTCTTCTCGGAGGAGAAAAATCTAAAAATAGTGAACTAGTGGTCGTAATACTACAGTAGTATTACTTGTGGGACATATTTCTTTGGTAGCGGGGCTAGGTATTTCGGTTTACAACGAGCAGCTGGGAGATGGCTGGAATAGCACTGGGTCATTCCCGTGTGATGAGAACGAAGCATGAACAAGACACCGGTTGACATAGGCCGATAATGGCCGATCAGGGCTGTCAACCTGTGTCGTCACAGATATGGCCCAAGGGGTAGGCGGCAATTCTCGACATAGACCTCTCACAAGGGAAAGCTATGCTGACGGACCGCTTTTCACGCCTCATTTTGACTCCAATCCCTCCAAGGCTCCAAGATTTAATGCTACTCTCGCATTGTCACACATTCCTTATACTGTCTCTATATGTAGGGGAGCAACGGTCCAGCGACCGTGACATACCCGTTGCCTCTTTTTCAGGCAACGGAGGCCACCGTGAGCGTGACCGTTGCCTGAGAAGGCAACGAGACCACATTTTTTCACCCCAAAATTGAAAAGATACAAGCCGTTGTAGCACTCATCTGGTGTTTCTTCAACAAAAATCCCAAGTTTATGGCCATTCCAACCTGTTTCCAAAGCCGGGGGATTTTTTGGGATTTTATTCGGGAATGTCACGATTTTTTTAAAGCAACCGAGCTCACCGTTACCGTGACGAAAGCAACGCAACGGGCGGTCCGTTACCGTGACCGTTGCTCCCCTACATATAGAGACAGTATCTTTGCGTTATCAGAATAATATTTATCGAATCTTGAAATTTCTTCTGGAAGCCACTGATATTTTGATGCGCGTGTTCTTAGGCTCTAAAAACAAAAGGCACACAGCTATGACTGGCTGTGCACGGATTGGTGATCCACCCTCCCCCGGGGGATCGCCGCTCCCGGCATGAATTCCGAGGCGTCCATTTATTCCACGCGGCCGCTACCCCCGTCTATGCGGGCAATACGGATTCGGCGTCCTCCGTTGTCATCACTACAGCTGATCTTCCGCCCTCACTTCTCGCTTCAGACTTCTTGCTTGTTCCTTAAATTGGCTTCGGCTCCTCACCTTAGCAAGGGGCTCAATATGGCGGCAAGTTGAAACTCCTTCGAAGCTATTGCAGCAGCTCATCTATAGTTTCGCCCAAACAATATGCCTTCGAGCCTGAGTCACGTACGATCTAAGTTCTTAGAATCCCGCTGCCAGATTTGATGATGGACAATTTTAACATCATGTTGTAACACCGCCCGAGTAAGCGCCTGCGGGAATCGCAGCCCCCGTCAACAAAAATGGACTGCCGGATGTATTATTGCGTAATCTCAGGGTTCGGAACAGCGCATAGATGTGAAATGAGGCGGTTTTACCTAGTTACCCGCCATCAGGTTTTACATCGCCATATTCCAGAGTGCCATATATGTTCTGCGCAGTTCTTATCGGCCCTCATTCCTTCATCCTTTGTTCTGTGTAGCGACAATGACGTTTCGCAAGTCGCTCGCTCTCTTTTTTTCGCATATGATCGCTGTGTCGGCACGCAGGATGGTGGTCCATGAGAGCCTCGCAGCCGCTCCGGGCTCCTTCGTCAGCCAAGGCCCCGCACCTGCCACTGATATGCTTACCCTGCGCCTTGCTCTGGCTCCCAACAATATCGCCGGTCTGCAGGCAAAAATGATGTCTATCTCGACTCCCGGGAGCTCCGAGCACCGGCAGTGGTTATCGGCAGACGAAGTACTAGACCCTCCGTTCATTTTTTTGTCAGCGGGCTGACCAGGAATCCCAAGGTAAAGAGCTTCGTCAAGCCTTCTTCAGCGACAACTTTCGCAGTCATGAAGTTCGCATCCACGCACGGCCTCAATGCCACCGTCATCTCGCCGCACGAAGACTGGGTGTCCATCACTCTTTCGGTGGCTCAGGCCAACGACCTCTTTGCTGCGCAGTATCAAGTTTACTCGCATCCGTCCATGTCCAATACCATCACACGAACCCTCTCTGTGTCGCTTCCCCCAGAACTCGTTGGCCACATCCAAGTCATTCACCCCACCACGGCATTCCTCAAGCCAGGTAGTCGTACAGGATCCACAACCGGTCACGTCCAACACAACAAGCGTGCAACACCCCCTTCTTGTGATACCAGCCTTGCCAGTGGTGTCATGACTCCCGCCTGTTTGCAGTCCATCTACGGCATTCCCGCCACCCCCGCCACGCAGTCGAACAACGCGCTTCTGGTTACAGCTTACGTGAATCAGTCCGCGCAGAAGGCTGATCTCGAAGTTAGTGCTGCTGGTCGATTTCTATGACTACTGAACCTAGCTCCCATTCGCAGCAATTCCTCGAACTCTTGCGTCCGGACGTGGATCCTTCTGAGTCGTTCACCCTGTTGAGCCTTGACGGAGGAAATGACCCCCAAAATCCGTCCGATACCAAAGACGACGAGGCGAACCTTGATATCCAGTATACCGCTGGTCCGTTTATTGGTTTGTATCCACGAGCGGTGATGCTCACTTTTACGTAGGTATTGCGACCGGTGTTCCCCTTAAATTTCTATCTGTAGGGGGTGACTTCGCCACCGGTCTGTTGGACACCACGACTTTTATCCATGGACTTGAAGACCCACCTACGGTTGTCTCCACGTCGTATTCTCTCAGCGAAGAATCTTTCGGGTTTACATTGGCAAGGCAAGTATCCCCAAGCTATTTACTAAGCGGGTATACTGATTCATGAATCTATTTTCCAGTAAGATTTGCGACACCTACATGTCCCTTGGCGCGCGCGGCATCTCCTTACTGTTTTCTTCAGGCGATGTACCGCATTATCGCATCCATTTTCTCACAGCGCTGACTTGAATCAGGGTGGCGTCCGCGGCGGGCACGATGACATCAGCGAATGCAAGAACAACACCTTCGTCGCGACGTTCCCTAACTCCTGCCCCTGGGTGACCAGCGTCGGGGCGACCATTGGCTTTGGGCCCGAAACGGCCGTCAACTTCACGGGTGGTGGATTTTCTAACTACTTCCCAATTCCTTCCTACCAGTCGGATGCAGTGGCTGGCTTCCTTGAAACACTCCCAACGGACTTCCAGGGGACCTTCAACAGCAACGGCCGCGGCTACCCGGATGTTTCTCTTCAGGGAGTCAACTTCCAGATCGTTCTTGGTGGTGAGGTCACCGGGGTGGGTGGAACCAGCGCATCCACACCCACCTTCGCGAGCATCATCTCCCTGATCAACGACCAGTTGATCGCGGCAGGCAAGCCTGTACTCGGATTCCTCAACCCATTCCTTTATTATTACGCATCAACGGCTTTGACTGACATTACTGCCGGGCACAACTCGGGCGTCTGTCCCGTATCTACAGTGCGTCTCTATGAACCATATAACGAGCATGCTCACATTTCTTTAGGTTGCGTTCAATGCCGGGGTTGGATGGGATCCCCTGAGTAAGCCACAACCCCGCATTCCCACTAATTTCGTTCTGACGTCTACGGATTAGCTGGTTCGGGCACGCCGATATTTGACCAGCTGCTGGCCGCCGCGATGGGGGTCGCAGCACCGGGGTCCTATAACGACACCAACACCGTACACACCAGCGGCGCAGTGGTCGATACTGTATCCGCATTGTCGGACGACAGTGCTACTGGCACTGACGGGAGCGATGGATCAGTGCGCAAATACGGACCGATCATCATCGGGCTGCTGAGCGGAAACTTGGTTCTGCTTCTGATCCTTGTCATTCTCGGTGTTGGACAGTATATTCGGCGCGGGGGGACAGCTAGGCAGTCGTCGAAGTACGCTCCTGTGAAGTTACGGGAGGAGGACTCGATGAGTAAGATGGCCCCTTATGATGTCGAGTAGAGGTACTGTACTATTACGACCAAAGGTTCACGCCATGTCACCCGTCACCTCAAAGGTTCACTGGCATCAAGGTTCATTGATCGGCAATCACTGAAAATTCCCATAAATGGATGCACGGCAGGCTCTGGCGGGTTCCGGCCGAGATTTTTTGACAGTTTTCACCCCTATTCCAGGCCAAAAATTGGAATGTCACCGTCACTCATGCCAAATTGGTTCAGTTTACGAGTCCCCATCACCCGTCACCTGAACCTTTGGTCGTAATAGTACAGTATTTGGACTAGGGGTGTATTTAACATAGCTTGACTTTGTAATATTTAATAGGTACTAGTGATGTCGGTATATAAGGGTTAGTCTTAAAATCTACTCGGCCTGGGTCCTGCACTATATACAACAATGTTCTTTTTTCTCTTTGTCAATTCAACCAATCCGCCCATTCGACGTGTCATCGCTCGAAGGAATGTATTAGCACCTCGAAAAGCTGCAACGGACGCGTTTTGAAC
Organism: Mycena metata; assembly: GCA_029378385.1. NCBI lineage: Eukaryota > Fungi > Basidiomycota > Agaricomycetes > Agaricales > Mycenaceae > Mycena > Mycena metata. Next base: position 45,184 of record JARKIB010000474.1, on the reverse strand, counting down.
ACAGTCATCCTCCAATGACATCATTTTCGTTCCACAAAGAGATCAGTCAGGGCCGAGCTGGGGCCTACAAAGAAACCATTCGGCAAAAGCCCATCAGGGAAGCCCCCAGGTTTTTTTTGCAATTCTTGCAGGAAATTGCGAAAAATTGTTCGAGTTGCTTGAGTTGCACAATTTTCGCGGAAAATATGTTCTCGCCAAAAAAAATTGCAGAAAGATTGCAGCGAAGTGCACGCACTTTTGTTTCCACTATCACAGCAGTTCTTCTAGTATTCGGAATACCGTACACCGGAACATCTAAAGGTTTAGTCGCCGATATGAAGGCATAAAATGTTCGTCCTGGTTATCGAAAGACCCTACCCATAATCTAACAGGGTTATACCGCGGGGAAACGGCTTCAATTGGAGAGCGGACACATACCACACGCTACGGGATCTTTTAGGATGAGTGAGGACAAATGTTGTCTTCTCCCTGCAGGGTGGTTCAGCGCAATGAAGTTCGCCCCTGTGACAGGGCGGAGCCCCCGAGAGGCCGAACGAGAACGGACAAAGCAAAGAAGAACTCAAGGGCATAAAGCCCCGGAAACGGGTGTTAATTCGACGAGCGTACTACGACGACCCAAGAACACTATATACTACAGGATTGACGTCGCTAAGATATTGCACATCTAGAATGTTCAACTATCGTAGTTATTGTAATATAAGAGACAGAAAACGGGGTCGAATATGTGCGAATGCGAGATGGCAGGTTCGCAGATGGCTCTTCCCAGTCCTTGTATTTCCCCGCAGGCCATCAGCAGGCCGGGGTTTTCAAGGGGATGCGGAACTCGATTCACGAGCGGATCGCGAGCAAATCCGCCTGATCCCGACCAACTCAAGGCCGAATGCAAGGGCTTCAAATGCCCACCTGGCCGCACAGATTGTTGCTGTCGGCGTATCCTTTTTACGCAGCCCGACTTGGCCAATCAAAGATCTATGCTCGAGGAGCACTGCGAAGCGCGCGGAAATGAAGCCATATTTTTCCCCAAGTTCCATTGCGAAGTCAACTCAATTGAGCAGTGCTGGGGTTTTTCAAAACGGATCTATCGCATGTTTCCTCGTCTTCCAAAGAGGAAGACTTGGAGCGCAACATGAATGCCGCCCTTGATGCCGACCCCATCAAATCCATGCGGAAGTAAGTCTCTTTTTTGTTATGTTTCCTTCACATGGAGTTGACTAGAATCGACGATAGATTTATACGAAGATCAGACCGCTTCATTGATGGATACACCAAGGGGTTGGATGACTCTCAGTTGGCGTGGGCAAGTAAACGATATCGCGGACACCGAGTTTTGCCAAAAAGCATCATGAAATTATTCGATAAATTCGGACCAAAGAAGCGCTAGATACATAGAACATCGAATTTATCCACCGACAGCAGATGGTCTTATTTACCCACAATTACGGTAACTCAGTCCTTCACCTTCAGTCACTGCTTGCCTCGCCCACTAACTCTATCCACAATACAAACCCGTGATTCATCCCCTCGAGCTGCTACACGTGGTGTGCTTCCTCGATACCTCACCGCTGTGCCATTGCTCTGCTGCCGTCCATTCTCACCGCCAATACCTGACGTCACCACTCATTTAGGCTGCTTCAAGTTCAACTCTTTGTTCTCTTCGGTTCTCAAGTCTTCAATCTTACCGCAGTCGTTCAAGGAATCTTAGGCGAGTCATTCAAAGTCAATTTAGATGCCCCAATTGTAATTTCGATGCCTTCAGGGCAACACTCCGGGTCCTCCAGGCTTTTGTTCTCCCTCTCTCAAGACCTTCTTTCAAGCTCTATTCCTCGACACTAGTCAAGTCCTAGCCCTCAGTAAGTAATCCCTTCTGTACCCTTGGGAAACTTTCCGCCTACCGCCGCATCTCCCATGGCTGACTCTGCTCGGTTGAAGTCCGGTGTGCGATTCAGCGTAGAAATCAGGATGCATAATTCCTGGTTCCTCGAATGGTACCTTTCAATTCTGGCCGACGAGATTTCATACTCACACCACAATAAATAGCTCAGGCTTCAAGTGAGCTGTGCAACATATCCCTTTCATACAGGCAGTCAAGTCGTCCCGCATAAATGCCCCATAATGTACTGTGTTTGGGCAACAGAGAAGCAAGTCTTTCCATGGCACAAGAGCATTGAAATTGAAGATAAAAAATCTTACAGCCATTGGCGGAACTTAGCACTTCAGGCTACCCTGAAGTACACCCATTAGGGTGTATTAGATCCCTTTGAATGAAAGACCCAAAGGGGTCTCTGGGCGTGGGCATACCATGGTATATGGGAGGTACCACTGCCCAGGGCCAAATGGCAGGACATGGTACCTCCCAAGGGCCCGCCGCAGGTGGGCAAAAATTTTAGGCCTGTGGTACCACCCATGGCTAGGACCCCAGAAACCCCTTAGATCAAAACATCAAAAGGGGTGTATCTCAAGCATCTGGGCACTGTTTTGGCTGCCGAAAGGCTTATCAGAAAGCCCTCGCCCAGGGCTTTCTGTGTGTAAGGTGGGAGGCACATCGGAGCATATTGATTTTTTGCTACTAGTATACTGGCCAGCTCGTAAATGGGCCCTGGTGCGGGTATCCGTTAGCCGATTGCCTTGGTACTAGGCTTGTTAGAAAGCCCTCATCTAGGGCTATCGGTGGGTACGATATCAGGGTGGTCCGATCACTTTAATATTTCCCAATATTGGATTGGGCTGCTCGTAATTGGGCCCTGGTGCGGGTATCCGTTGGCCGATTGCCTTGGTACTAGGCTTGTTAGAAAGCCCTCATCTAGGGCTATCGGTGGGTGTGATATAAGGGTGGTCTGATCACTTTAATATTTCCCGATATTGGATTAGGCTGCTCGTAAATCGGCTCGGGTGCAGGCAGTGATCGCCTTAGTACGAGGCTTGTCGGAGTGGTCCCTGCTAGGGCTATCAGTGGATATGAGATTGGGATCATCTGAGCACTTTATTTATACAGAGCAGGCCTTGTGATAATGGCCTAGTCACCAAAGTTCTCACTTTATTTTACCGTTAGGCTTGTAACATAACACGTGGTCTATCGGATGCGTCCCTCATACTCGGTATGTCTCGAGTTCCCTATTGGACTTGTACGTGGTACCTCCCATGACCCTTGATATAATCACATCCATGGGACATCCCATGGAGTTAGAACAGTCATGGTACCTCCCATTGCTATATGGTACCTCCCATCCCTCTGTGGTACCTCCCATCCATTTTTTCTATGCTGTGGTACCTCCCACACATCTATTTTCATGCTGTGGTACCTCCCATGAATCTATTCTTATCTCATGGTACCTCCCACCAATCTATTTTCCTCTCGTGGTACCTCCCACCTGTTAGTTCCAAATAACCTAGGCAGTTTCCATGTATATATACCCCCTATATACATGGAAACTGCCTAGGATCCCTTGTAAAATATCACTATGGGACCCTGCATCAGGAAAAACCAAACTTGCCCCAGAGACCCACATAGACCCACATAGACGTCATAGACACCATAGACAATGGCCTTCTATGAAAGACCCCCATAGCAAGGTGGGATGGGGGGGGGTCAACTCCATAGACACCCATAGACACCCATAAATCCCTGTTTTCTATGAAACTACCCTGTTTTCTATGAGATTTGTGAACTTTTTTTTTGCTTCACAGCAGTTTAAAACCCGCACAAAAACATATGTTAGATAGCATTTCAGGTTTCTATTCCAGAACTTCCTGTACTGCGGTACCTTTTCAGGCCTTTTCTTACTATTCTCGTTGTTTTTCCACTTGAATGTAAACTACTTTCAGTTAAGGTGCTATACATGCATTGTGAACTACTTTCAAACATTCAACGAACAACTTAACTACCGGACTTAGTAAAGACGACTTGGTCAAGGTATCTAATGTAATTAAAGTAAAGTGCTTTTCAACGGGATCGAACTCGCGACCTGGCGGGTTCGGACAAAATACGGAATCAGGTGCACTACCAACTGAGCTAAAGGACCATATAAGTGGACAGACACTATTCTGATAGGTGTCTGAGTTCTTATTCTCCAGGTCAGTTTACTTCTCTCAAGTTCTTGCCTGTCCTATCCACATCTCCTCTGCTGAAAGTATCTGGGCATGAATACTTCTCTAGCAAGAAACTCAGCAAATTTCTCACAAAGGCATATATTTGCAGATGTGAAAATAGACCCCAAACCAAAAGCTCAAAAAGAGGTATAAGAGTTGTTTAGCACAAGTTTTCCTTCAACAGCTTAAGTGAAGCACAAAATGTGGAATCATTTCCTGGATGTGACAGTTTTGAAGACTTGAACAATTCAGAACAAGGACTTTCCAAAAAAGGTGGTTGACACATAGACATTCATAGACCATCAGAGACCTTCATAAAAGGCTGTGTTTTATCATAGTATTTTAGTTTTCCTGATGCACGAGCGTGGTTCAATGCAACTCACCGGCTAGCATGGTTTCACCCTCATTAGACTATGTATTCACAATCATGTTGCATTAATCAACAGCCAAAGACAGCCATAAACAGTGCAGGTACATTGAAAGACATCCATAGCTCCCCATAGACACGCATAGAGCCGGGGGTTGCCTCATAGACACACATAGACCATCAAAGACCATCAAAGACCCCCATAAAAGGCCATGTTCTATCATAGAATTTTGGTTTTTCCTGATGTGGGTGGTCCCATGGGGTACTAGGGGTAACCTGGGGCCTTTTAAGGGATTTCGAGGAGGAGGGGTGGGTACACAGGGTGCTGGGGGGACACCACGGTACCTGACCCATTCGTTGGAGGTGCAGAGCACACACCAGAGTACCCAATGGTAGGTAACAATAGTGTGGGGGTACTGATTGGTCTCAAGGGGTACTAGGGGTCGGTAAGAAAGGTGCAGGGGGTATTGGTTGGGCTTAACGGGTACTAGGAGTAGGTAAAGAAGGTGCAGGGGTACTGATTGGGCTTAAGGTGCACCAGAGGTCAGTAAGAAAGGTGCAGGGGTACTGGTTAGCCTTAAGGTGTACAAGGTAGGTTGCTATAGTGCAATGGGTACCACTTGTTCTTAACAGGTACAAGCACCCAAAATGGTCACTCTGCCTATCAACCCAAAAGGGAAACATTAGAAAAATCAACCTATATCTTGAAATGTGATATGTTTGGCCCTACTAACTCTCTGGGTCCCATTAAGGCCCGTAACAAGGCAATTCACTGCAAAACAGCTGGTTCTGGAAAAGTATTTTGCATTTTGCAGGTCAATGAGGACACCAATTAAAAAATGTTATAGATGACTCTAGTTGCCCTTGATAGGCTCTACACAATGGGCATAGAGATCAGACACTTAAAAGGACTTTCCATTTTGGGACACTACCACTTTGCATCCCAAAAAGGAAATTTTCACCCTCAACCCGTTCCTGGTCATAATTGAACCATTTTCAGTGATCTAACACTGTATCTATGGTTTATTGGGTCTTCTTAGGCCAACTGGGACCAAGTAAAGTCCATTACAGTATGTTAATAGGGTTAAAACTGCTAAAAGTGGCAAATAATGTTCTGACCATGATGGCTTGGGGAGTTAGAGACTAAAAGATCCTTTGGATGTAAGTAACTGTTCTCTTATGATACCAAAACAGTTTTAAAGCCCAATATCAAGGCTTAGTGTTGCACAATAGCATGACTAGACTTTAGAGAAAAATAGCCTTTTAGCTCAGTATGCACCTTTCTATGATGTGGCATCTTCCAAAAGTGATCCCTTAGGGCTCCATAAAGGACTTATACCAGAAAGCTGGGCAATTAGCACCCAGGACACCCTACATCCAATGGTTTAGAGTGATATTCTCCTATATAGTTACTTGCCACATCCAGCATACTATAGTGTCCTATGTGATGGCCTGAGCACTATTAACAACTTCCCTGAGGTATATAAAGAGTCTTGAGTCGAAAGAATGCCCAATATAATGTGGTAAACCTCGAAAATGTGAATGTCATTTTGTCCCTATTTATGCCTATTTGATGAATAGGGCACCAAGGAGAGAGTTTATTGGACAATAAACAGTGGGAATGAACTTGGACAGTATAAATGAACATGTTTGAGCTTTACTTGAAGTGTTTTGGTGAACTTTTGGCCAGATGGTGTTGGTGACCATGGGTCAATATATGGCACTTAAAAGCCATACACTTGAGAAAACTACTCAGTGAAATGTTGACCAAAACAGATGAAATAAAGCATAATCTGGTAGAACCATACTGTCTAAACTCACTCACATTGTTTATTGCACTGAACATGGTCCCCTAGGTCCCCTATTTATGAAACAGCCAAAATATGACATATGCTATTTTCGAGTTTTACAAGAGATACTGAGCAGTATTTTGGTCTAAAACTCTTTATTCAACTCAGGTGAATAGGAAAGGACCATTGGGGCATCATACATGAGCCTGTAGCATACTGAATATGATGAACAAGAATGCACACAAAGATCACCTCAAATCACAGGATATGGGGTGTCTTGGATGGTAAGTTCCTTCTTTACCAGTAGGGATACATGCTTCAGTACAGAAAGGTATGGTCTCATATGTCTTACATTATGGAGGAGTGCATTACAGGGCCAGATCACAACTTTCCTATATGGTTAAATTGTAGTCTTCTTCATGACTGGGTCATGTTATACCACCTGAAAAGTGTTTATACTGCCTAAAGGCACAAACAGACACACTTATGGGCTGCCTTCACTGCTATTAACCCAAGATATTATGGTTAGAATAGTATTTCCCACTTTTCGCAGTTTTCACCCTATTAACACACTGCAATGGACTCTACTTGGGCCTAGTTGGCCTTAGAAGACCTAATTAACCATATATACAGTTTTAAATCACTGAAAACTGTTCAATTATGACCAGGAACGGGTTGAGGTCAAAAATTTCCTTTTTGGGATGCAAAGTGGTAGTGTCCCAAAATGGAAAGTCTTCTTTAAGCGTCTGATCTCTATGCCCATCGTGTAGAGCTTATCAAGGGCAACTAGGGTCATCTATAACATTTTTTGATTGGTGTCCTCGTTGACCTGCAAAATGCAAAATACTTTTCCAGAGCAGGCTCTTTTTCAGTAAATTGCCTTGTTATGAGCCTTGGTGCCACAAAGATAGTTTGTGAAGCCAAACATATTACATTTCAAGGTATAAGTTGATTTTTCTAATGTTTCCCTTTTGGGTTGATAGGCAGAGTGACCATTTTGGGTGCTTGTACCTGTTAAGAACAAGTGGTACCCATTGCACTATAGCAACCTACCTTGTACACCTTAAGGCTAACCAGTACCCCTGCACCTTTCTTACTGACCTCTGGTGCACCTTAAGTCCAATCAGTACCCCTGCACCTTCTTTACCTACTCCTAGTACCCGTTAAGCCCAACCAACACCCCCTGCACCTTTCTTACCGACCCCTAGTACCCCTTGAGACCAATCAGTACCCCCACACTATTGTTGCCTACCATTGGGTACTCTGGTGTGTGCTCTGCACCTCCAACGAATGGGTCAGGTACCGTGGTGTCCCCCCAGCACCCTGTGTACCCACCCCTCCTCCTCGAAATCCCTTAAAAGGCCCCAGGTTACCCCTAGTACCCTATGGGACCACCCAGGGTCCCATAGTGATATTTTACAAGGGATCCTAGGCAGTTTCCATGTATATAGGGGGTATATATACATGGAAACTGCCTGGGTTATTTGGGACTGACAGGTGGGAGGTACCACGGAGAGAAAAGAACCATAGGAGGTACCACGAGATGAGAAAAAATCATGGGAGGTACCATGAGAGGAAAATGGATTGGTGGGAGGTACCATGAGATAAGAATAGATTCATGGGAGGTACCACAGCATGAAAATAGATGTGTGGGAGGTACCACAGCATAGAAAAAATGGATGGGAGGTACCACAAAGGGATGGGAGGTACCATATAGCAATGGGAGGTACCATGACCGTTCTAACTCCATGGGATGTCCCATGGATGTGATTATATCAAGGGTCATGGGAGGTGCCACGTACAAGTCCAATAGGGAACTCGAGACATACCGAGTATGAGGGATGCATCCGATAGACCACGTGTTATGTTACAAGCCTAACGGTAAAATAAAGTGAGAACTTTGGTGACTAGGCCATTATCACAAGGCCTGCTCTGTATAAATAAAGTGCTCAAATGATCCCAATCTTATATCCACTGATAGCCCTAGCAGGGACCACTCCGACAAGCCTCGTAATAAGGCAATAACTGCCTGCACCCGAGCCGATTTTCGAGCAGCCCAATCCAATATCGGGAAATATCAAAGTGATCAGAACACCCTTATATCACACCCAGTGATAGCCCTAGATGAGGGCTTTCTAACAAGCCCAGTACCAAGGCAATCAGCCAACGGATGCCCACACCAGGGCCCATTTACGAGCAGCCCAATCCAATATTGGGAAATATAAAGGTGATCAGACCACCCTGATATCACGCCCACCTATAGCCCTAGATGAAGGCTTTCTAACAAGCCCAGTACCAAGGCAATCAGCCAACAGATGCCCGCACTAGGGCCCATTTACAAGCAGCCCAATCCAATATCGGGAAATATCAAAGTGATCAGACCACCCTGATATCGCACCCACCGATAGCCCTAGATGAGGGCTTTCTAACAAGCCTAGTACCAAGGCAATCGGCCAACAGATACCCGCACCAGGGCCCATTTACGAGCTGGCCAGTATACTAGTAGCAAAAGATCAATGTGCTCCGATGTGCTTCCCACTTTACACACAGAAATCCCTGGGCGAGCACTTTCTGATAAGCCTTTCGGCAGCCAAAACAGTGCCCAGATGCTTGAGATACACCCCTTTTGATGTTTTGATCTAAGGGGTTTCTGGGGTCCTAGCCATGGGTGGTACCACAGGCCTAAAATTTTTGCCCACCTGCGGCGGGCCCTTGGGAGGTACCATGTCCTGCCATTTGGCCCTGGGCAGTGGTACCTCCCATATACCATGGTATGCCCACGCCCAGAGACCCCTTTGGGTCTTTCATTCAAAGGGATCTAATACACCCTAATGGGTGTACTTCAGGGTAGCCTGAAGTGAACTTAGGGCGCGGGCCGTTTTTTTTTTCTTCCACACTTGTCAACGAGAATGGTTATTTTGAGCTCAATTCTTGTCCGTTTGCCTTAGGAATATGCTTATTTTGTCCGCAATAAAAATACGGAGGGTACCACCATCTTTATTCCTCCTGATACCATCATAATTGCCTTATTCGGTAAATACCGGTCGTTTTGTACAAAATTTGTCACATCCTTTGTGTTGTGGTCAGATTGACCTATAAATTGATACAACATCCTTATGAGTATTACTGAGGGCTAGAGCCACCGGTATTTTCAATGTGTGCTTTAGTTTCACCGGTATTCTGCATTCTCATGGTGAGGGATATCTGAATACCTTGTATATAGGAAATAGATACAATATGAAATATACCGGTATTTCCAGCCCTCTGTAATACACCCAAGACAACCCTCTCAGTTTCTTAGGTCAGTTGGATACCTATAGCTATCACACTCATCATTCTGTACAAAAAGGCCGATATTTTCCTAACAAGGCAATTCTGATCGCATCAGGAAAAATGAAAATCGTGGTGCCCTCCGCATTTTCACTGCGGACAGAATGAGCATATTCTTAAGGCAAACGGACAAGAATTGAGCTCAAAATAACTATTCTCGTTGAAAAGTGTGTAAAAAGAAAAAAAGGCCCCCGCCCTAAGTTCCGCAAATGGCTGTAAGACTCTCCGGGGATTGATTTAGACATTCAGCCGCGTGGATGAGATGCTATATACATATAGCTACAGCGCTAGGGTTGTTCAATGTAGACATAGACTTCTCTGTAAGAATTTCTACAGACCCCTTTCCAAACTCCCTGGAGACAGTGCTGGTGTGGCCAACTTGAAGGTGACTTTGCATTGCGGAATCGATAAATGCCGACTCGGAACATCGGAAAAAAAAAATGAAAGCCAGACAGACGGAATACCTCACTGCCGGAGTGATCCAAACGAAGTAGCATTTCCCACGGTTGAATTGAGCCATCAGTCCGAGGAGGCTCACGGGGATTGGGGTTTGAGACAAGCGGACCCTTGTTCAATGTGCCTGTGTAGAACTCGCCGGTCCGGCAGACCGTGTCTGGTAGACTTTTGGGTAGCTGGGAAGAGGCATTGGGTGACAGTCCATTCCATACTTGGCTGTGCCGCACCGTGTGCTAAACAGACAGTGTATTACTGTCTAAACTAACTCAGTGTGATTCATTATCGAGTGCGAAAGTACTTTGTGTCGATCCTTGGCCCTCTAAATGGGGAAAACAAGGCCGCAACTCATGTTTTTGGCCGCGACAATTTTACAGCTGCACATACACATCAGGAAAAACCAAAACTGCTGCATAGACCCACAGAGACCCACATAGACGCCACAGACGTCATAGACAATGGGCTTCTCTCATAGCAAGGTGGGAGGGGGGGGGCTGGGGTCAACTCCATAGACACCCATAGACACCCATAAATCCCTGTTTTCTATGAAACTGGCCTGCTTTCTATGACATTCTGTGAACTTTTTTTGGTTCACAGTGGCTTTAAAACACACACAAAAATGACAGTAAAAACACATATTATATCGCATGTAATACAGAGATACAAGGTTTCTGTCACCACCACCACCGTACTCACATCTTTGCTTACTGTGCTTTCACCCTTGCGCTTACTTAGTTACTGTTCAAGGTGTTTTTCCATCTGAATGTGAACTTAGTCACTTTTCGCTAAGGGACATCATATCATTACCACTGGCACTGGTTGGGAGATTCAAGTTTTTCAGCACAATTTACAGTGAAAATTGTTGTTTGTTTTTCAGACATTTTTCACTGAAAAAGTAGGTGAAAAACTCATCATTTTCACTATTTTTTTTAGCTCAAGGTGAAAAATTCAAAAGAAAGGTAAAAAGTGGTGAAAAATGTTTGAATTTTCCACCTACTTTTTCAGTGAAAAATGTCTGAAAAACAAACAACATTTTTCAGCGTAAATTGTAGTGAAAAACTTGAATCCCCCCAACCAGTGTACTATCAGACTTGGTCAAGGTATCTAGTGTAACCAAAGTAAAGTGCTTTCTAACAGGATCGAACTCGCGACCTGGCGGGTTCGGACAAAATACGCAATTGACAAAATACGCAATTAGGTCCACTACGAACTGAACCAACAAACCATGTAGATGGATGGACACCACTCTGGTAGGTGTGTATGTTCTGATCTCCAGGTCAGCTTGCTTCTGTCAAGTAAGTTCTTGCCTGTCCCATCCACATCTTCTCTGCTGAAAGCATCTGGGCATGAATACTTCTCTAGCAAGCAACTCATCAAATTTCTCACAAAGGTATATATTTGCAGATGTGAAAATATACCCCAAACCAAAAGCTCAAAAAGAGCTATAAGAGTTGTTTAGCACAAGTTTTCCTTCAACAACTTACAGCCCTTTGCGGAACTTAGGGCGCGGACAGTTTTTTTTTTTTTTCATGCTTTTCAACGAGAATCGTTATTTCGAGCTCAGTTCTTGTCCGTTTGCCTTATAAATATGCTCATTGTGTCCGCAATGAAAATGCAGAGGGCACCACGGTCTTCGTTTTCCCTGATGCGATCATAATTGCCTTATTGGGAAAATGTCGCTCTTTTTGTACAGAACTTGTCGCATCCTCTGTGCTGTGGTCAGATTGACCTATAAATTTGATATGATGTCTTTATGAGTATTACGAAGGGCTGGACGGACCGGTATTTCCTCATATTGTATCTATTTCTTGTATACAAGGTATTCAGATATCCCACATTATGAGAATGCAGAATACCGGTGAACTAAGACACACATTCAAAATCCCGGTCCATCCAGCCCTCAATGATACTCATAAAGACATCATATCAAATTTATAGGTCAATCTGACCACAGCACAGAGGATGCGACAAGTTCTGTACAAAAAGGGCGACATTTTCCCAATAAGGCAATTATGATCGCATCAGGGAAAACGAAGACCGTGGTGCCCTCCGCATTTTCATTGCGGACACAATGAGCATATTTATAAGGCAAACGGACAAGAATTGAGCTCGAAATAACGATTCTCGTTGAAAAGCATGAAAAAAAAAAAAAACTGTCCGCGCCCTAAGTTCCGCAAAGGGCTGTAAAGCCAACAACAGTACCGAAGGCGCAGATCATTTCTTTTTTCTATTTTGAGAACTTTTTGAAGAATTATCCATTGCTCACTCAGTTCTTGACCGTTCGACTTGTAAGTATGCTACAAATCACAGGCTAATTCATGTGCAATTAGTCATAGAGCTCAGTCTATGAAAATATTATATTCTGGGTGATCAGGTAAATCAGCCTTGATGGTTGGCGGTGAATTTTGCCCCAGTTGTGTCAATTCACGTTGGGTCCGGTGTCAGTTCACATTAGATCTGGTTCGCCTCTAGGCAGGGGGATTTTATGAATGTTGTGATAGGTTTCATAGATAAAACAAGGGCAGATACACCACCGACCAGTCCGAAATTGAACCAGGCAGCGAGAATATTGAGATTGACAAAGTTGTTCAATCCACATCGCTGATACAGTATGTTCAACATGTTGAAATGTCTATGACAGACTGGATACCATGTATCCCAGAATGCTGGTTATTAACTCAGACCAATGAGAGGCAACGTGATTTCCAGCCTCTATCATCCCCGGTACTGAGTTTACCGGGAAACTGGAATCCTCTCATGTTCAATGTCTCTAATCTGATATAATAGTCCAGCCAACATATCCATTGTGAGACAGATTTAATGCTTCTCATTGAATGTTGGCCTCACTGAATCCAATCTGACATGACTGAGGGACATTCACCGCCAAGCATCAAGCCTGATTTACTCGGTCACCCAAGATACAATACTTTCGTAGGTCGAGCTCTATGACTAATTGCATGTGAATTAGCCTGCCATTTCTAGCATACTTACGAGTCAAACGGTCAAGAACTAAGTGAGCAATGGCTAATTCTTTGAAAAGCTCTCAAGATAGAAAAAAAACTGATCCGCGCCTTAGGTACTGTCGTTGGCTGTAAGTGAAACACAAAATATGGAAACATTTCCTGGATCTGACAGTTTTGAAAGCCAGAACAATTCAGAACAATGATGTTCCAAAAAAGGTGGTTGACACATAGACATTCATAGACCTTCATAAAAGGCTGTGTTTTATCATAGCATTTTAGCTTCCTTGATGCACGAGCTTGGTTCAATGCAACTCACCGGCTAGCATGGTTTCGCCCTCATTAGACTACGTATTCACAATCATGTCGCATCAATCAACCGCCAAAGAAAGCCATAAACAATGCGGGTACATTGAAAGACATCCATAGTTCCCCAGGGACACTCATAGAGCCGGGGGTTACCTCATAGACACCCATAGACCATCAAAGACCCCCATAAAAGGCCGTGTTCTATCATAGAATTTTGGATTTTCCTGATGCAGTACACTGTACCTTTTCCTTGGTGTAAAGGGGCCTCATTACTATTCATTCAACACCACTGAATGACATTAGCGTAGAAGGTGATGCAATTTTACATGATTCTGGGCTACAGGAGGCCGAGATCTCCGGGGCATGAGGGCATTTATACACAGTCCGTCGGCATTTAACATTGAAAATCTCGACACATGGCTGACTCTAGGGTTTTTAAATGAGAAATTCAACCAGGTATATGGTACGTGGTTTTGAATTACATGTTTCTGCCAAACTCATTCTCCGCAGCCACTTTACTGTGTATCGTATTCCAACCAGTGGCTGTGCAATCAACCTTCAAGTGGTTACAGACCATTAAAGGTATACAGAGAGAAATCTCGCTCCGTTGGTACGTCCAGTGTATGAGATTACAACTCAACACATAGTTTAGAACGGTTCTGCGTCCCTGGAAGGTCTCAAAAGTGAGAACGGCGCGAAATTATTGACGCGGCGCCATCATGCACTTTGCCGCGTCGCGCCGCGCAGCTTCAAATCTCAGGGTTTTTCTTCAAATGTTAGCATGCGGCATTAGGTGAGATAAATACATACTGTACCTGATTTTGGGGGTTCACGGCTGTTCGGGGAGCGAGAACAACACAGAGGTACTGGAAGTAACGCGCCGCCGCCGTGCACTTCGCCGCGTCGCGCCGCGCAGCTTCAAACCTTAACATATTGTTTCAAATGTTGGCACGCGGCCTTGAATAGACTAAATACACATCCTAGGAGACTTATGGACCTTTGGGTTGTACAACTGGCGAGAACGGCTGACGTGGCGCTGCCGTGCACTTCGCCGCGCGGCTTCAAAACGTAACATTGACATTCGCAATGTTGATGAACAGTATTGAGTAAGTCAAATACATATTTGAGGCGAGCTCTGGGTCCCTGGGTTGAACAAGGAGCGAGAACGGCGCTGAAGTACTGACGCGGCGCTGGCACTGCCACATCGTGCACCTCGCCGTGTCGCGCCGCACGGCTTCAAAACGCAACATTAACATTCAAAATTTGGTGTGGGCCACCGCATCGCATGTCTCCAGCGCGGCGTCGAGCTTGATGACCGCCGCGTCGAAATTGCGTGAGCGCCGCGTCCCGCCGCGTATCGCCGCGTTACTGCCGCACCACCGCCGCGTCGAAGTTTTCTTTTTTGCCAATAATCTCAACATGGGTGCCGCTATTCACGGAAATTCCACTGCCGTCCCTTACCCCTACATCGTGCGTAGATCCTCCGCCATTACGGTGGTGATATGTCCACTACAAGACGTGAACGGCGCTGTTCAAAAGTTTGAACCACCGCATCACCGCTGCGTCTGCGCCGCGTTCACCCTGACACGGTGAAGTGCTTTGGCCCCTACCAAAGCAGACAAATCACAATGAAGGAGGAAGAGGGAGAGGAAACTGACCTCCCGAAGAAAACACCGCGCCGATTTCGGAAAAGTTATTCTTGGTAAAGTTTTCCAAAATAGTTTGTGAGGAACCGATGGAGGTAACCCAGGGGCACGTTGAAGGGGCAGTGGGAACGAAGGTCGTCTCAAAGTCGGTGCCGGCAACACCGCCGTCACCCGATGCGAAGAGGATAGACGTGCCAAGGCGCCTAGCTGGGCATATGCATTGCACAGTCCTTGTGCAACGGGCAGTGTCATGTCTTCCTCATCGACACCATACGAGGTCGTGAGGACGGTAGGCCGGGAGGATCGCTGATGAGCGCGTTGATCTGATCCAGGAACCCACCGACGGCGTCATTGTCCAACGGGCATACAGCGATGAACTTTACGGGAACGCCACTTGCGAGACCAATCGTATAGTCGATATCGAGGCTGGCCTCAAGACCAGCGAATACGGTGACCTGAGTGTTAGATCCCCCGTCGAGCAAGTCAACATCGAACGTAGTTGTCGCAGGAAGGTCGGGCCGGTACTCTGCGAGGAATTGCTAGAGGGAATTCAGGATTCAGTAGGTATATAAAGCCATTTAATGTCACCTTGAGGTCGTTGAGATTCGCGAAATTATTCTCGTAGGCACTCACGCCTAAAACGTTATTGGTCTGCGTAGCGGACGTCGTGGGGATCCCGTATTCCGCTTGCAGACACGAGGGCATAACGATATCCGCGCACGTAGGATCAATGTCCCGTTTGCTGTTGCTGCGAAGCGGCTGTGACTTTGGCACTGCGAACGGGCGCGAGAAAGTCGTCGTGGGGTGAATGTATGCAACCGCCGCGGAAAGTTCCACTGGGAGCGAATACTGCAGGGTGCGGATGGTGTCGTCAGTGGCCAAATGGGTTAAGATAGAGAACTTGGTGTTGAAGAGCGAGTTTGCCCGGGAAACGGGTATCTTTAACTGCAAGACGTCGCCGGCCGGGGAGATTGTAGTCGCAGAGATCTTGTTTGTCTGGAGCCAAGAGGTGACGGCGGAGAGCGCGTCGGAAGTGGGCTTGACGCATTCAGCAACCTGCACGGCGCGTCAGATTGTGAACTCAAGAATTATGTATGGACATGCCTCCTCTGGGGTCAAGTGCCGACCGTAGCGAGAGCTGCTGGGGTCAGACACCGCGTACAGTTCGCTCTCGAGCCCAGCAATATTGTTTGGTTTGAGCGCAATCCGGAGGGCAAGCTCCGCATCGGAGGGTGCAGGGCCAGTGCTCACGAAACCTCGAGCAGGTTGAGCCCGCTGTTCATGAACGAGGAGGGCCGAGCGGTCTGTCGGGGTGGCGATTGCGAGCGCCATGAGGGCCGCAATAGAGGGGAAGCGCAGAGAAACCATGGCTGGACGTCGTCCGAATCAGTGTGAAGACCTGGATTGAGTACTTATCCACGCGCCTGGATCATGGATGGTTCAATCGCCGCTCGGTGCCGGGATCTGAATTAGTGTTGGAAAAGTTCGGTTCGACCTTTCGGTTTGAACTCGAACTGAACCGAACTGAACCCGAAGTTCAGGTTCAGGTTCAACCAAATGCCCGAACCTGAACCTGAGGTTCGGTTCAGGGTTCGGGCACGTCCCAAGTACCGCTGAACCGAACCGAACTTTGAACCGCAAGTATGTCTCTGGTCGCTCATTTCGGGCTTATTTGGGTGATTTTTCCCTGATTTCACCTTGCGAAAATTCAGTTACACCTAGCTGACACACACTTCAACCCTCCAGTGGGGATGTTGGTGGTTTGGAGGGGTTGGAAGAGCAATTTCTCGTTTGATATCGATCTGATGGCCTACCCGGTAAGCCCCGCGAAGCGAAAATAATGTTTGAACACCATTAGGGGATGCGGAAATTGTGGGGAACGTACCTGAATACTCACAGAAGCACCCAAAACTCACACCCAATTGATTTCAGAGTCAACTTGAGGTTGTTCTATGGTGAGAAAAAAAAAAAGTTCGAACGGGTTCGAACCTGAACCGAACCTGAACCTGAGGTTCGGTTCAAGGTTCAGCAAATCTCTGAGCCTGAACCGAAGTTCAGGTTCAAGGTTCGGGCAAATGTACCCTGAACCTGAACCGAACCGAACCTTTCCATCACTAATCTGAATCACACGCCGGGGTGCTTTTGCCTTGTTTCTGCCTTCGAGGTTCCGCTTTCACTGGTGATATCTCTGATCTGCAATCGCTATTAGTGGTAGGTAGGGCCCGAATCACGAACACCCGGATAATAGGGATTATCCCAGTAAGCTTCATGCCGGCCGCATTCGGCGAACAGGTTCACTTACTTAATTGAGCAAAAGTCGAGAACTTTCTATGGCCGAACTTGCTGTGGAGCACGCACCAATTCAAGATCTCCGGTGGGTCAAGCACCCATACAGGGGCAACACGGCCGAACTTGCTACCGGAGGACGCACCATGTCACCGATTCTGAGGCGAGTAGAGTTCTTCGTGAAAACACGGTTAGATCCATTCCTTCAAATCGTTTGGCCTTGAGTTCATTTCTCGACCTCGTACAAGTGTACAAGTTCGGATTCACCCTCTTTATAAAATTGAGCAATATACCCGCCACTGGGAAGTTCGCTGGCGGACATCGCTGGCCACCGGTGGATATTGGTGGCCAACGCTGGCCGCTGGCACATGGTGATCGACGGTGTGCGCCAAGGATTAATTATCTCTGATCTGCAATCACTATTAGCGGTAGGTAAGGTCCGAATCACGAACGCCCGGATAATAGGGATTATCCCGGTAAATGCCGGCCGCATTCGGCGGAACAGGTTCACTTACTTAGTTGAGCAATCTCTTTGGCCCTGAGTCCGTTTCTCGACCTCGTACAAGTTTGGATTCACCCTCTTTATAAAATTGAGTGATATACCCGCCGCTGGAAAGTTCACTGGCCGCTAACTCGTACCTCGTTATGTTGTACAAAACTCCATCAAGTTGATATTGTGTGCACGACAATGTGAACCGTGGGAAATTGTGTTGGTACATTGCAAAACATGTTTACGCCGTGAACATAAATCCAATGCGGGTTAAAGAATACTACCAAGATGTGATACACTCATATGAGGATGCAATAGAGAAACCAACGATGCATATCTAGCCGCTAGTGATAATTTCCACCAGTTTTCGTTGATATCCAGCGGATTCCGGTGGAAGTCGGTGGCAGTCGGTGGCCAAGGCGCGGGCAACGGTCCGGTGGATCCCATTGGCCGGCATCATAATCCTTGGCGCACGCCGTCGATCACCATGTGCCAGCGGCCAAACATTGGCCACCGATATCCACCGGCAATTATAGTGTCTGCTTATAAAAGACTACCAAAATTCTTGGACACATTGACAGCGGTGAGTAATTATGTATAATTGATCGGCACTTCTGTGATGTTCAATGGCCAAACGAGGTGTGCCTTAGCTCCAAGTACAGCTCTCATTGTGTTCGCAATGCAAATGGGGAGGGCACCACGGTCTCCGTTTTTCCTGATGCGATCATAATTGCCTTATTGGGAAAATATCGGCCTTTTTGTACAGAACTTGTCGCATACTCTGTGCTGTGGTCAGATTGACCTATAAATTTGATATGATGTCTTTATGAGTATTACGAAGGGCTGGACGGACCAGTATTTCCTCATATTGTATTTATTTCTTGTATACAAGGTATTCAGATATCCCACATTATGAGAATGCAGAATACCAGTGAACTAAGACACACATTCAAAATCCCGGTCCGTCCAGCCCTCAGTGATACTCATAAAGATATCATATCAAATTTATAGGTCAATCTGACCATCACTATCCACTTCCTCCACTGTCAGCGCAGGAACATTGAGCTCTGCCAACCGAGCCAAGTTTTTTTGGTGCTGCTCTTTCACTTCCTCACTAATCCCACCAACCCTGTCATCAATATTCTGAACCCTCTTGGCCTGTGACGAGCACTCAAAGAGTGGCCTTGCAGTTTCCTACAGTTGAAGTGCCTTGAGTAAATCCCCATTCTTCTTGGCTATGTCACCCAGTCGGATCATACACTCTGCTCTGCTACGATGGACATCCATGTAGGTGAAGTGAATCCTTCCAAGGCAACAGTGAACAGGGTGACAGCAGTGACTTTATCATTTTCCATGAGGTGAACATCTCCAATGAATTGGAAAGCTTTGTGGATTGCTAGTTTCTCCCTTGATTTGAGAGAACATGCAAGTAAGATTACACCCCATGAGGGATTGTGGTGTGGACTCCAGCAAGTGACATCTGCGAGTCTTCCCAGGCAGTAGGTCACTACCTGGTTAGACTTCTCCTAAATGTGTTGTGTGAACCATGTGTGTATGTATGGGAGTGGAGGGTTACTGGGTGAAATTTGCAATTTCATTTGATGTGCTGGGTGGTAGCTCGATACCGGCGTCCAACCTGACATAAACACCAATAATTGCACTGAGGATGACATGAGTCTGCTCCATCAGCTGAGCACACTCATTTTTGCCTTGTTTAATAGTCTGGGGCAGCATCTGAGAGCCATGCTGGTCAATTTATTGTGGAAACATACCTGAATCAATTTCAAAAGTGACTGAGTGGTATTCATCATGGCTTCCAGCCCATGGATCTTCAGGGTTTTGACCAGGATATTAAGTGTGTTGACTGTGATGGTAACACATGTTGAGATATTGGCCAAGCGGACTCTGGTTACAGATTGTTGAGAAGGCATGTTTGGAAAGAGTTGTGTCAGTTGGAACCCTTGCGGGTTTTATACATCCAGGGTCTTGGAAACTTCTGTTGTCATTGGATACTGTTATCTCTTCTTTTCCCGCGTTTGATGCTCCACCAGGTGTGGGACCATTATCCAAAATATTTATAGGCATGTGTATGAACTTTTCTTTCCGTTGGTTATGCTGAGTCTCATGCTGTAGTCAGCAGTTTCTGGATACTGTACTATTTCATTCAATTCAGATGTTACACATCACAGCACTGGTTGAGGGATTCAAGTTTTTCAGCACAGGTTGCGGTGAGAAATATCATTTGTTTTTGGACATTTTTCACCGAAAAAGTAGGTGGAAAATTCAAACTTTTTTAAAGATGAAAAAGGATGAAAATTGTGTCAGAAATGGTATTTCTTCCAGTATCTAGAGGCTAGTAGTCAGGAGACAAGTCAAGGTGAAATAAAACCACATACCACCTGGGAACCACATAGAAGCAGATGGTAGGTGTGATGGAAACATAAAAAGAAGATAGGCTGCCGCCCTTCGTGTGATGCAAAGTCTCGGGGGCCCCAGCTTGGAGGAACTTGGGATCCCCGCTGGTTGGATATGCCAATCAATAACCCGCACGAAGGTGTCTTACACATTGTGGTTCGTAGTCTCAGCGCCAGCCTGCCATGACATCCCAATATGGGAACCCTGTCATGACAGTCTGGGTCACAACCGGCTAATTAGCCGTACCCTTGCGCTATGGTTTTTTCCCACCCGCCAAAACAACCATCAAAAGTTCATCACACCAACCAGCACTGCCACTAAGAAATGTTCGAGCGCTCTGCAACAACATTGCACTGGCTGGAACACAATTTTGAGTAGGCAAAAGTTCCCTGATTGATTTTAAGTGAATTTTTCTCTCAGAATGTTGGGCAATATGTGTGCACAAACGGGAGAACTAGTGTAGCTAAAATTGCGAAAGTCATAGCACAAGGGTACAGCTAATTAGCCGGTTGTGACCCAAACTGTCATGACAGGGTTCCCTTATTGGGATGTCATGGCAGGCTGGCGCTGAGACTATGTGGTTCGGGGTATCGGGGTGTACTTATACAACGGAGGCTGCTCCGCTGTTTTGCCGGAGGAAACAGAGGTATAAAGGAGGGGTGGCAGTCAATCAACGGCCCAGGGTACAATCAATCAACGGGTGCTTTGAGCGCCACAGGTATGCACCCGGAAAATACATCCGATACTGCGGCCTCATCAGTTTAGCCCGGTTCCCGCGCAGTTCCTCGTTGAACACGGAGCACTGATCTAGTAAAGGAGAAAAATGAGTAATACATTTCCTCGGGGTGATTTCTTTTGAATTCTTCAGAGGGCCCTGGCTCTGCATTTGTGTCATAGAATTTGAAAGGCTGAGCTATATTAGTTGTCCAACGGTCCATGCGGGTCTACGTACCACTAACAAAACAAAATCAAATACAAAAGGGAGAAGAATGGATCAAATGAGAAGACACATCAGCTTCCATCCTCGACGGGGGAGGCGACCCCCATCCTAGAGCCGACGCGGGCTGCATGTGCAATTGACCGCACTAGTGATAAACGCCCACACCGTCCTCTCGTAGCTCCCTGCACACGACCGACACTCCGACCCTCGTCAGTCAACACATCTAGTCAACACATCTATAGTGTTGGGAAAGTTCGGTTCGACCTTTCGGTTCGAACTCGAACCGAACTGAACTGAACCCGAAGTTCAGGTTCAGGTTCAGCCAAATGCCCGAACCTGAACCTAAGGTTCGGTTCAGGGTTCGGGCAAGTCCCAAGTACCTCTGAACCGAACCGAACCTTGAACCGGCAAGTACGCCTCTGGTCACTCATTTGGCCTCATTTGGGTAATATTTCGCTGATTTTACCTTGCCACAACTCAGTTACACCTGCCTGACACACACTTCAGGCTTGCTGGTGAGGGTGGTGGTGGTTTGAAGAGCAATTTCTTGTTTGATGTTGATGTGATGGTATTCCGGGTGAGCCCAGGGTGCAAAAATAATGTTTGAACACCATTAGGGGGCCCGAAAATTGTGGGGAACACATCTGCATATTCACAGAAGCAACCTAAACTCACACCCAATTGATATCATGGTCAACCTGAGGTCATTTTACGGTGAGAAAAAAAATTAAGTTCGAACGGGTTCGAACCTGAACCGAACCTGAACCTGAGGTTCGGTTCAAGGTTCAGCAAATCTCTGAACCTGAACCGAAGTTCAGGTTCAGGGTTCGGGCAAAAGTACCCCGAACCTGAACCGAACCAAACTTTTCCATCACTACTGTGACATCCAGCACCCTGTCATCCACGCGTACGATCACATGAACAACGAACGCGCGCGCGTATCCTCCGTACTTAGCCCGCACTGCCTGTCTGCACAACACTACACCCTCTCCGGTTGCGCATTGGTTGCGCAACCCGTTTGCGATCCTCGTTCCGCCCTCCCCCGGGGAAGGGAGGGAAAAGAAGAAAAGGGAAAGAAATATCAAGGTACGAAGGTCCTTCCTCGTGGGCCGTACAGAAGCATCTACGCCTTCGTCCCCGCTCCAAGCACCGCACACTCGACCCCCCATAATCGGACCCCGCTCATCACCACCGAAACCCCACCTCCTCCGGACCCACCGCACTCATCCCCATCCCCTATCCCATGACATCATCCCCCAAAACAAAGAGACGCGGACGATGCACACATGAAGACACGCATTCACCTATCTCCCCCTTGCCGCAGATCCAACCTGTACACTCAGATAATTCCTAGGCCCCGGCGTTCCTGAGCGGGACCGGCCGTGTAATTCTACCTACCTACCTACCTACCGACCACCGGAATGGTTGGATCCGGCGGGGGAATGTCGGGCGGTAACCGCGCTCAATTAAGCAATGCCTTATCTGACCCTCCGAGCGTAAGACAGAGGTAGCATCCGTGATGAAATCCATTGGCATAGCACTGTCAAATTCTGCGACCTTAGTTCCAGCTTCCAAGAGGATCCGTCCTTTGTACTAGTTTAGGCGCTTTAGAGAATATTGTAGTACTTCTTGAGCTCACGGCTAAACTTTTATCCAGACTCTTGTGAGCTGTCAGACGAGATTCTCTTCAAGCTTTGCAACCAACTTGAAATGAATGCTTCGTAGCCTGCCTGATGGCTTCCAGAGGATTCCCAAGGGGGTACCGGCATTCAAACCGGCGACTAAGGGCTGGTTAGTTAGTCCGGCCGTCAGGCCGGAAAAAAAAAAACTTTGACCACCACTTTTTGGCCAAGAATAGCTCTTTTGACCAATGCCAGGGAGCTCAATTTGGCCCTCAGAGTGCTGAATACTCTTAAGATGGCATGTTTCCTACTTGCACCTGCTGCCTCGGTAGAAGTCCATATATGGTAACCGAAATGATAAGTCTGGAAAGGTCGAGAATTGTCTTTGGAAGGTTGTTTTTGGAGAGATAGCCCTCCACTTGTGTCCTACCTTGGAAAAGAACTCACTATGGATGGTAAACAACGATTTTTGCATTCACCGGCGACTTGAACACGTAACAAATTACCATATACTGTATTTTTTCGTTCAAATTGACAGTCACGCGTCACGCGCCCCCATGTCGATGTCGAATATTCGTCGAGGTAACGCGTCACGAGGGCCCCCCGCCGAATTGGTCCAGCGGTTGGTCACGCAGGCCCAAAATCCCATAAAATAGCAGAAAAAAAGTTCTTGCCCTTGGGCTATCATTTTATAGCAAGGTTTCAACCATTCCTCAACCTTCTCCTGGGATTTTGCCTCTACAAGCCTAGAATTTTAACATCTGACTGGGTTCATGCCCTAAATCAGCCTGGACCAAAAAATTACCAGAAAGTACTAGTCAAGGTTTGAAATGAAACCAAATATCCCCCTGCTATCCAGGAAGTTCTTTCACTTGTCTTCTCCAAAATTTCCGGGTCATGTCGAATTTTTGCCTTGTCACGCGGCTCAAAACCCGGTGTCGAACTGTCGAATTGGTTGAACATGTCACGCGTCACCCCCCCTGTCGATCTGAACGAAAAAATACAGTATGGTGCGTGGGAATGTTACGTTAGTTGGTTAGTCCAGCGGCGGAGTCGGAAAAAAGAAAAACGGCTCTATATGTTTTTTTAGAATGCCGGTACCCCCTTGTGGATTCCAAGTGGATTCTTGAAAGATGATTTTCAGCCGAACTATTCCCGGCATTCTCCCGGCAAGAAAGTAGTGATCGGTGTTCTTTTGGCTCAACCTGGAGCCCTTTACTTACTCACCTCCACAGCGTGGCCACAAGTCGTGCATCTACGATGTGGTGCTGAGCAGAGAGGCGGCAATCATCGGTCCAGCAACCGAAACACAGCCCCAGCACGTGCCTGATGTCGCTTTGCTCTGGACCACAACACCTGCCCGCCAATGTGTTTCTTATTGCCACCGCTCGGAGGATATCCGGGGTTCTAGAACTCCGCCTTCTGCGCTCACATGACAGTTCGAGATGGTCCGTCCCATTCTATTTGAACGCCATTGAAATACGTGTCCAGCCTCTTGAAATCCCCGAAACGATGTCTTCTCTCCTTCGCTTGCTTCCCATTATTGCATTTGTTGTGTCCGGCGTTGGCGCGCAGAGCCCCGTCTGGGGGCAATGCGGAGGGTTAAGCTGGACTGGACAGACAACCTGTGTCGCAGGGTAAGCTTATTACGCTTCTTGCCGCTCCGATAGACCCGCGACGCCTTATATTCAGATCTGTATGCACCTTTTCGAGCGCCTGTGAGTAAAACGCGGGGTATGCTCAGCAATTCTCACCCATCGCCAACAGACTACAGCCAATGTCTCCCTGGGACAGCGACCACGCCTCCGGCGACCACCACGACAGTTTCGAGCCCGCCTCCTCCTTCGAAGGCGGTCACATATTGGTTCCCCTTGTGCGTATCTCACTGTATTAAATGCGTCTGACTCGACAAATACCTCTCCAGTGGAGATAGTTACACCACCACCGGCTTCGTCCCCAATTCGACTCTCCCCACAGTTGGAAACCCCCTCGGCAATCCTCCTTTCCCTGGATTCACTGGCGGCGGAGGTGCTCTCCACTTCATTTCCGGCTTCGACCGTATATTTAATACACACTGATACAGGCGAGAATTTCGTCGGCTTCGACACCGTCACGTTCAATAAGTCCACCATTCTAACGTACAACTACGCCTACGGCGGCGCGACTATCAATGGCACACTCGTGGCGCCATTTGAACCGACAGTGCTGTCGCTCATTGATCAGGTCAACGAATTCCTCGCGGGGGCGGGGAAGAAGCCAGCTACGTCGCCCTGGACGAGTGCCAACTCGTTGTTTACAATTTGGATCGGTGCGTATATTTTCTTCTGGGCTTAGGACACTCAGGGAAACTGAGGAATAGGCATCAACGACCTCGGAAACAGTTTCTCCAATTCGGGGGATCGTTCCGCGTGAGTGGCGTAACCTGGCTATTGCCTCCTTTCGACGAGACTTCGTACAGGTTCTCCGACCTCCTCCTCACTGAATACTTCGCTCAGGTGCAAAAACTCGTAGGTTATCTTCAGGCTTGTGAGCGCTGCACAGACTTACGCAGTTTTGTGTATCCAGTAGTTGGTGTTTTTACTCTTGGACTCCTCTTTGCGTCGCTCAAGATCGTTGCCAATAGCGCTGTTGGCGCCAGGAACTTCCTGTTCATCAACGTCCCGCCCATGGAGCGCTCCCCATTGGTACATATGTAGTGCATCTAAACTCATTCACCCCGAATTGCTCATCACTGGCAGATGATCGCTGCGCAAAACGCCGCCGGCCTCGCCCTCTTAAAATCGGTCATATTGACCTATAACTCGAAGCTCGCCGCTAAGGTCGCGTCGTTCAAAGCGAATAATACCGGCGTGAGCCGCTATACATACCCATCTCGAGTGTGTGTGCTGAGAGTACGATTTCCTGCAGGTTACGACGTGGCTGTGGGACGCAAACACAGAATTCAACACGATCCTCAATAATCCAACACAGTTTGGGTTCGTCGACGCCGTGAGTTTTGGGAACACGGGCGATTTCTGGGGGTGAGTGTTGTCTAGCTTGGTTAATCACGCCGGCAACTAATGCGCTACTGCCTGTGCCCAGCAACAACTACCACCCCTCGAGTGAGTATCCATACAGCAGTGTTTTATTGAATTGATCTCGCTCAACCCGCTTTTAAATAGGTCCGGCGCATCAGATATTTGCGCAGCAGATCAGTGCGCTGATGGCGGGAACGTCGTGGTTCTGAGACTGGGCGGGAGTAGCTGGATATCTCAGTCTGTCGAGGGCAGCAATTTGCTCAATGTAATTGTGATTCTTCTGGTGACCTAGCTGAGCGTTTGCGGCCGCGAATCGATTGTCCCTCTACTATGAGTCTATCGACTCCCTGACACGGATACACAGCACTGCGCAGCGGGATATCACAGGGCGGCAGAGTTGCAGGTTCCCACGGGCCTACAAGACAAGACCGACTGTCCCCTATGAAATTCCCAGTCGTCGAGTTGCTCAGTGGGTACGAATTGAGAGTGTCAATTCTAGGTACGCCACACTGCACGGATCCAGTATCTTCGACCAATTCGGTTGCCGTTGACCACACAACGCGGCACTGTCAGTCTCGGAATCTGCGACGTCTCAAATCATACAATGGACTGTGCTGGTGATTCCACACCCTCTTCTCATATCTGCTTCTTCCGATCTAATGGGTTTGCCCGATACTAGCGCATCACCGACGAACGTCCCAGTAGAAGTGGAATGAAGAGCTCGTCTACAGTCGCAAAGGCAAAAACTCGTCGGTCGCGAGCGCAACCAGCCCACAAACGCGGCACCAAAATAAAGAAATAACAGATACAAGGCGTGCAGAATTGCGAGTCCCGAGTCCCGCCCATCTTCTCGCCCGTGTCCTCGGTCTGCTTCATCATGCGTAGGGTCTCGTCGAGCAGTGTTTCGCCGGTCTGGCGTGTGAAGAGCATCGTAATGGGGCGGTCGGGTAGGGGAAGGTGTTTCTGTATAAACACATTAGTTTAACCCACTCGCACGTAGAGTAAAGTCGTGGAATAAAAGAATAAGCAGAAAGCAACGCACCCTCCCCGCATCCCTAACAACGCCAATCCGCCTCCTCAACGCCAACTCAATCAAAATACACCCCCGCAGCGCATAGCTGATATTATCGTTCCAAAAACTCAAATACCCCTGCTTGTCCTTGATCCCCAGCAGCAGCACCTCCTCCATCAGCGTCAGCCGCGGCACAGCGCCGCCGATCTCGGAGCTCTCGGTGCTGGAGAGGAGGAGGTCGCGCGGGTCGTATGGCCGAGCCTGCGTGGCCCGCGCCCGTTCGTTCCCTCGTTGGTCGAGGTGGTGGGAGGGGCGGGGGAGGGCGAGGGCGGGGAGATAGAAGAGGGGTTGGGGCCGCCATCGTCGTTTGGTTGGGTTGAAGCGCTGGAGGCGGGGGCGCGGCGGCGTGAGAGCCCGGCGGACGACATTCGAGACGAGGAGTGCGTGGCTGTGTGGACAGCCACACGTCAATGCGGCTTGCAGCGGACCGCCATCACTTCGAGTCGCCAGAATAACACTCGAGACTTGAAGAAGGGAATACATGAACCCGTTGCAGGGGAATTCATTCGCTAGGTACAAGACATAAGTGCTACTAAGTACCAGAGAGTACTTGATTGAAGGGACAAATTTCGGTTCAAACAGGAACAGAAAGTTCCAGTGATCGTCCTCAAGGCCTTGGGGTGGGGTCTGGTACCAAGGCCTTGAGTCAAGGGCACTTCCAAGGTCTTGGTAAAAATTTCCCACGCATTCAGCGGTAAGCTCAAAAGAAATTTAAAACGGAGGAAGAAGGCCTACCTGCACTTTCAGAAAGCCCTATCACACACCTGATTTCCCTCGTAATTTACTGATCAAGAAATTTCAAGGTTTACCAGATTCCAAGGCCTAAGGAGCGGTAACACGGTATAACATACCTCGCTAATTGGCATGCCAAAAACTTCAATTCAAGCCCTCCTCTCTAAAAAAGCCTGCGGGGTAATACAATCAAAATTTTCAGCAGAACAAAATTATAACGTCATAACCAAGGCCCTAACCAAGGTCTGAGTATCCGGCAAAATCTTCCCAAGCCCTCGGCCAAGGCCTTGGACCCTTTGGCGAACACTGACAGAAACAACTCCAAGGATAAACGGTGGGGACCTGGTAACAAAGTGTGCCACCACATAGCACCTTTATATTCCAACATGCACCACATCAGCTTTCTCGTTCGAAATTGCGCCGACCACTTCCAGACCGACATCAGCAAACAGCGAGGAAACATTTATTTCGCACTGAAGACGTGGGGAACTGGGTTGTACTTGTCGTCGCAAGTAACCGACAACTTTGGTTTCTTTCAGCTGTTCTCAATGGGCCATCAGGCCGACTTCAATCAAGTTTCGATTCCCCTTTCCAATTACGCTCCGATACGTCTTCATTGCGGACCGCCATCATCATTGTAATCATCAATGGGAGGAAATATTCCTCTGCACCTCAAGCGGGGAGAAGCTAGCGCTACCCTTTGCCGCTGAATCTCCTTGAAACCGCCTCAAGCACTCGACATTCCGGTTGTCGCGGACCGATGGCAGATCGGCGAGAACGAGAAAAAAATCAACTGGGTCAAGCAATCTCAAGAATGTCTCGGAATGTGTGCCTCTGGTGGACTAGTGCTCCTCTCACAAATCTCTTGTTGCCTTGAATCCTTCCCTAAATCACAAGTCCAATCAACAACCACTGTGAAGAAATTGGCCGCGCTGCTGATATCTTGATCGCTCACGCGCGCCGTGGGTTTCCGCAACGAACGCTCGACTCGCTCATGTCTGCTAGGCTGTGTCGCGTACCGAAATTGCGCTGAAAATCGAAATTCTGGATTTTGAATATCAAGCTAGCGTTGGATCATCGAAGCTGCCTCGATGATGCAAAGAATATTCAATTGGCGTCAAAGCGTGAAGCAACTGGGGTGAGTGAGTGTTCTTTGAACGGCTAGGCTCTGACTTCCCACAAAAGTCACGAACCGATATCGCCGATCGAGCAGAGCGAGAAGAAATTCACTCAACTGGCGTCCAATGGATCTAAGTTGTTGAAATGCGTAGCTCTGGTAGGATGCTGCTGGTTTCACAAATCTCTTAATCCTTCTTTCAATGGCCTGCACAAAATCTCAAGTCCGAACACGCTTCCGGCGCCCGCGACTTCTAGGGGCATCCTGTTCTACATACCTTGGTCGCTCGCGTGCTCCCTGCTTCCCAAAATAAATATTTGACTA
Source organism: Mycena metata (assembly GCA_029378385.1). Classification (NCBI taxonomy): domain Eukaryota; kingdom Fungi; phylum Basidiomycota; class Agaricomycetes; order Agaricales; family Mycenaceae; genus Mycena; species Mycena metata. The sequence continues at coordinate 16,228 of JARKIB010000474.1, read as the reverse complement.
GCTCTGCTCTGCTTCGCGGTGTCGAATACACCAATTGTCGGTCGTTCTGGAATTGTTCAATCATTCCTTCAAGCTGAGACTCAAATATCCAGCCGCCCCAATAGCTCAACGAATCGCGGGCTCCAGGCTCCCATGTAAAATGTAACCCGTGTACATGTACACACTCATCTCCTCGTCATGAGTCTCTCAAATGTCAAATGGGGCATATATCGCTCACTCTCCCGCCGCTGGGTCCCAAGTCGGTCGCACAAGTGGTTGTGCGCGCGAGGGCCGGCAAGTAACCCCTGCATCCAATGCGATGCTCGAGCATTCACAATGAAATCTTCCTTCAATCCTACACAGGGCGAGAAACTTCTCACCTCACCGTTGAATGAAAATTTGGCGGACTGCGACTCGGATGCGACCCTAATATTTATGCCCAGTGTGATCAACCGGAAGATATCCCAGAAAATATTCACGGAGCTGGTGCTCTGGTGTCGTTCAATGCGGATCGAAACTGCAAGAAACCGTCGCTGTGAACTATCCTCTAGATCTCTTTCCTCGTGGGCTGGAACGACTCATCAACCCTCGCCTTGGTGGTATTTTCAATTCTGGCCATGGGAGTTACCAAGGTACTGATTCAAACATCGGGTTGCCAGTAACCCCTACCATCAGAAGGGAAGAAAATATTTGTCGCAGACTGGGCGGCAGCGGTGGTCTTGGGAGTGTCTGTTCCTGTGTTTACTCATCAAATACTCCTTTGAATGTGGCGAGAAATATTCAACTCGCTCTGCTTAGTACGCGGTGTGTCCAACACTAGATGCATGCAACATTTTCAAGAAGAATCAATGGCAAGAGTGTTCATTAGAATTGGATGGGTTGAGAACTCGAGGGATCATCGGATGCCTCTGACTTGTGGTTTACTATAAGTACTGTACCATTACATTCAAATCGACAGTCACGCGTCACGCACCCCCCTGTCGATATCGAATTTCGGTCGCGGTCACGCGTCACGGAGGCCAGTGTCGAATAGGTCCAGCGGTTCGTCACGCCACCGAAAAATCGCGCAAAACAGCCTAGAAAATCGCTGTGACTCCCTAATCCTTCTCAGTTCGGTTTAAACAAGTTCCTGGGCTATTTGTACCCGCAACTCTGAAATTTGAGCATGTGGTTGGGTTTCTGACCTAAAATCAACCTAAAATGACCTGAAATGGAGACTCAAAATAGGTATTCAATACACTGCACAAATATTTCTGTGCTATCCCAAGAAATTACCCTCAACAGAAGGGTAAGATTTGGGGCCCATGTCGAAATTTTTCCCCTGTCACGCGGCTTTCGGGGGGCTGTCGAAATGTCGAATTGGTCGAACCAGTCACGCGTCACACCCCCTGTCGATTTGAACGTAATGGTACAGTATATTGAATTGAATTCCGTTAGCGTGGATTCAAAGTGAACATGTTACATGACAAGGAAGCACACGGAGAATAGGACAAGTTCTTCTCCTCATCTGAGGCTTGGCTGAATATTTTTTACGGCCAGCCGTGTATAAGTCGACCGAGGTAAGGGCATCAGGATGATGTCACCGAACCGGACCGGTCTACCATCTCTTCCTCCTAACTATCATGCCCGCGTCCGTCAAGGACCTCATCCTCATCCTCCAGTTGTTTTCCCCTCCTGATCTTGCACTCCAGCAGGGCCTGTATGTCCTCGCTGTCTTCATCTCACTCTACCCCGTTCTACGGCTTCATACAAACCAACGCCGGGAGCCGCGGCAACCCAGAATTACCGGCTGGTTCAAGACTATTAGCGCCCTACTGCTTCTTGCATTCTCTGATGAAGTAAACAATGTGGAAGCCTGGCCCAGTGGACTAGGTGGAGAGGAGCGTGCGGAGGAATATGTGCAATACATCTGCCGGGATATTGACAAGCTGTACCGTTTGCTTGGACTACCCGATGTAACGTCCAACTCCTCGGACGCATTCGAATATCGGCGTGCGCGGCCAATTCTCACCACGTCGAGGCTCAATTGTGTCTTCTGTCCCCCGGGCGACTCGAATATAGTCCCCACCTTGCGGAGAAGAAGATGGGACAAGATACAAACTGTTTGGCTCCTCGATTCCTCCTTTCACTGGGTTGAGGCCGATCTCTTGGTTGGGCATTGCCCACGATGCTTTGCAGACTACTATCCAGACAGAATCACATATATTTCGGGCCCGGGTACCCAGACTCGACTGCAACGACTGGAGTATGATGCTGAGTTTCTACGTGTCTCGAAACATGGAATATGGGTGCCGTTATATTCGATTCAAGACTCAGTTTCCAGTCTAATACGGCCTATAGGTTCATAAGCGTGTTGCCGTTGCCCAAGAAAAAGCACTGCACAGATTTCATTCAGGGTGGTCGAATTTCGCCGACTGGGTGAATGATTGCACCGAAGACCCAGACCGCAAAATTACAAATAGGCAGTCCCAGCGTCTTTTCCTCGAGCATTTCTCTCGCAGACTCCTCATTGCTCATGGGAAAGAAGCAGCTTTTCGCTGTGAAGCACACCCTAGTTCCGATTTGCTTGCAGCGGAGGTGCGCAAAGTCATCGGAATCAACGGCGGTGTCCTACCCAAATCCACGTCTCATGGTTGTACGGAATGCACTCACGTCAAGCGCTACCGGTCGGACCTTGTTGGGGAAGGTGCTGTTCTGGGAAGTAATACCGATGTGGCAAATGCGACAGAACCAGAGACCGTGAGCGACCAAGTGAGATTTTGAATTTTTATTTCATAACAAGTCCCATATATACTCATTTTCCAACAGCCGGATTCAACTGCTCCGCACTCTCTTCCACCCAATCTTCCCGAGATCTTGCCGCAATTAGAGGCGCCTGCACCTGGCTCGCCCCGCGGGTACATTCGAATGGCTGTTATGGATGGCAAGGGAATCAAGCATAAGGTAATTGGAACGGTCTCGACGTATTCCCGCCTAATAAAGCTCCTTAGAAATGTGCACTTGACGAATGCGAAGGCCCCCTTTGCAATTATAAGAACGGCAGATTTTGTGAAACACACCTTGGGCTTCGCGACATCTGTGGTATTATCCCCTGCGGACTTCCTGTTCGTCACCCGGGAGCTCTCACATGCAACATACAATCCCATATCAACTGGCATAAACAGTTCGAAAACCGTTTCTCCCGACTCTCATTTCGCGGTGTTCAACGTGTAATTCGCCGACAACAAGAAGCCACCGAAGGGTCTGGTCAAGCACCTCGAGGCCCGTCGCTTCAGGTGCAGCTTCAGGCCTTGGGGGACACGCCAGGGGATCAAGTCATTCACACGTTCAAGGCCAAAACGACTTATTGCCTTCAGACTGTGTAATGGGCCTGCGGTGTTCCGGTCGGATGGGGGAAATGCTACCGCTCAGAGAGTTCCCCACAGGTTTTGCGTGTTCTCAACAATATTTGGGAAGGTTATCCGGATTCTCGACCCAGTTATATCGCCTACGACGATGCCTGCGACCTTCTCCGACACATTGTCACCCAGAATCCAGCCGATCTTTGGCTCGCGACGACGAAGTTTATTGTCGATGCCTGGCACTATATCGGGCATCGCGCAACTGACATTCTATGCCGTACTCGCTGCAATCCTGCGCCGATGGATGGCTCCCAGCCGGACCTGGTACTGACGGAACTGGACGATAATGGCGGGGTTCATCAAACCCGCGCATTCAACACGGAAACTGCTGAACAACTCAACTCGTGGTTGAATGGCTTCGAGTCTCAGCTCCGGCAGATGACCGACGTCAACTACGATTTTTTTGTTCATGTTTTGATGCTCATTTATGCTGAAACTATGGAAAGGCGAATCGAATCCAAGGAGATGGAACTTACGGAGGAGTTTTGGGACCGGGTCAATGGGTTCGAGGTTGACGGTTGAGACAATTGCATGTTGTAGAGCCTGTGATATTCGGCGAGTACCAGTGGTGTTCGGTGATTTTCAATGGATATGACGGGTTCTCACTAGAGCTTTGAAGCCAGCGAGAACCATTGGTTTTCAGTGAGTTTCGCTGGCGATCATTGGATACGGCGGGAAACTTTGGCTGCAAATGTCAAATTAACTGTGGAAAACCATTGAAAACCAATGGATCTGACGGGTGGTTTGACTCAAATGATTGTTCAAGGCTGATCCTGTTGAATAAATACCACTAGTGCCCAATGAAATCCAATGGATCTCACTGGTACATACCGGTCAAAGGCGCTAATGAAAACCGGTGGAAACCATTGATTATGTTGGATATGAATGCATATCTGGTACGCTTTGAGGTTAGCGAGATCCATTGGAGACCAACAAGGCCCATTGAGCGTCGATGGTTCTCGGTGAGCCGCCGGGAAAGTCAATGATCGCCGGTGCGGGCCTTCGGCCCGCGCCGGCTTGTACGCTCCGCGTGTATTACTGTACTATTTCGACCAAGTGTTCATCAATTTGGAAATTTTTGATCTCCGGGATGGCCGATAAATTTTCTTTTGGTTTAAGGCGATTTTAGCACACATCAAAAAAAATCGGGTGTCACCGTCACCTGAACACTTGGTCGAAATAGTACAGTACAGCCAATGTTGGTGGACCCACCGACCTTTCTCCTTCCTCCCAGCTGCTCCCTCACTTGACCAAGAACTCCAAGTCTCCCCATGTGCCGGATTCCACGTCCAGACCACTCAGGTGGCCGGAACATCAGAACAAAATGCCGGAACGAGCTGGAACGCGCAAAGTGTCTCGGTGAAGGTCTTCGTGCGCGCAAACGGACATCGTTGTCTCGAGGACCATCTGGCAGTGGCAGTGGTTCGCACGGAAGACCGCTCTGTTGCGCCGCTCTCCTGGTCCGCCGGATATCTCTTCGTCGGCCGTTCCCTTTGTGCCAAAATTTCTCGCATCACGCTCAAGTCAAGCCCGTCAAATCAATGCCATCCAATACTTTCAATACCTGTTGGATCAACTTCCCAAGACCGTCCGCAATTTGCCAAGACCTTCCGCAATCACGTCAAGACTTGCTGCAATTAATTCATGATTCTGCAACTCTGCAGGCCTACTTGCAACTCCGCAAGACGGTCCAAAAGCTCCAACGCGCCGTGATCCGTGTTAGCGGCGGTGCAATGTATCAGGCCCAACCACCTCGTGCTCAACCGCGTCCCTTAGTATTGCACCATCGTTTGGGTGGGTGACCGCACACCGGTGTGCCCTTGCGCTGGATTCTCGGCTGTTTCGTGGTTCTCCGACAAACGCGGATTTCTTGAGCTGTTGACGCCGCACGACTCTATGGCCTTCCGAGAGTTGAAGGTCCATTGTCGAGAGAATAGCGCTAATTCACTCACGCTTTGGCGCCAGCTGAGTATTTCTTGCTATTCTATTGCTCTTGATAATGGCGGTTCGCCGCGCACAAGCCGTGGATTAGAGCCGCGCATTCAAGCGATTCTTGACCGATTCCACGCTAGAGAGGATTTTTTTCTTGCCGTGATGATCGTAGTCTGACCGAATTTCTTGAGCGCTTGACAACAGCAGATAAATCATAATAGCGCTAGGTTCATCACATTTTGAATATTTCGTGTTCATGATGGCGGTCTGCAATAATAGTACTGGCGCGTTGGGGAGGCGAGTTCGAGTCGAAAGTCGAATCGAGCATGTTGGCGCGATAGCGTGCAGAGTTTATTCAGAATGGCAGGACGTCGCTTAGTTCGCCAGCACAGTAAAAACCAAGGAATGAGAACATAGACCTTCCAGTCGCGTGATTATGCATGAGAGACCGAGTAGTTACCCGGGGCCGCAAGTCTAAAGCCGGGAAACAAGAAGGAAGAGATAGATTTGCACTTCTGGGTTCAGAGGTGAGAGCCCCCAGAAGTAAGAGAAAATCCATACCGGCGCTCAGTAAGTTGACCGAAATTGTTTCTCCGAGCATTGTGGTGTTCGCGTTCAGGGTGCGGATTTCTCGACAAAGTACAGAGTAGATCTATTAGCGCAACCCCGGAGTATACAGATCCGACGAATGACATGCATCGAAAAATTTCAACTTAAGATGGCCTGGAGTGTTGCTTTTTTTGGCGAGCAAGTTGAATATTTAATCGCTGTTTGCTGTTGGGCGGTCTAGATTACTGATCCAGAATTTTTGAAAGTGTTGTGTGCCAGATGGTTTGCATTCTATCGAGCGATTAAGAATGGCTCACGCAGACCCAGCGCCTCCGCGAACGGATGGAAGGGGTCAACATTCCTTAGGGGTGACCTTGCCAGCGTATATGTACTATGAATTCGAGTCCCCGTGGTGTTGAGACACAATTATCACCCAGGTCGAGGTGCTGGGTCATTCCAGCCAGGGAGGTGAGATCTCTGGAGACTAGTCAGTACCACCCTGGTTTCCTTGAGGGTTCGACGCGCTGAGAATCCCAGTGCAATTTTTTTTTTTTGCATTTCTTACTCCAGCCTCCGCAGCCGGGGAATATTTCGACGGCAGCGCGACGGTTCATGCTCTAGAGGGAGAGCGCGCCAATCGCTATGCGAAGGGAAGATTTACGGGTGATGGAAACCGTGTGTGGGGGTCTTCGAGAACACAGTGGGCTGTGGAACGGGGAAGGATGCGTGGCGCGATGCGGTGGTGTTCGACTTTGGACTTTAGAGAAAGGCCTTCAGAGCAACCAAAAAGGAGTGAAACTAGCAGTGAGCATCAGAAGTTCAGAAGATGCACCGCCAAATGACCCCAGGTTCTTACAGCGAATAGACGGCGTAGTGCGAGTGCCGAGGAGAATTATCACCCCACGGGCACGGCCGCCAAAATCAGGGTTGTTGTGCTGCTTCAGCCAACGAGAAGTTTCCAAACGCCAGTGAAGCACAGGGCCGGTTTCTTTAAGTTTCGACGACATTTCTTGACTGATCCGGTGCCAGCTGAATATTTCTTGATGCGGTGCAGTGAAGGAAACGATAGCGAGCCGGACATTTGTTGTGGCCACACAAGAAGCACCCGAGGACAGAGATAGAGCCGAGGCCAAAGAAGTAGTGAGTGCACCGCGGGCGAAAGTCGAGTTCCTTGTGTTCGTCACTTGGGGAGGTGTTGGGCCGGGGATGGAGGGGAAACCATCCAAAGCAGCAAGAGTTGAGTGGGACCAGTACCAGTGCAGCACTGCTCCAATTCTCTGAGGCTTCGACTCGCATTGGACACCAGCTAAATATTTTCGTCTGCTTGATGATGGAGTTCCCAACCACCCGAATTACCTAGCCATTGAGGCCCAAGGACCCCACAAAAAAAAATACAGAAGGCGAAAGAGAACTGCACTTCTGGGTTAACAGGTGAGGGATCCATTGAGCGAAAATTAATTCTGCAAGTGTTGCCGGTGTGGCGTTCGTGTTCGTGGCCCGAGCATTATGCTTTGTGTGGAGTGTATGAGTAAGCCAGACGAAGAGCATGTGTTGAGACTCCAGCCTCCGAGCAACAGTCCGTCGTTGGTCCGCCGCGGTTTTAGACATTTGAAGCGAGTAAGTAATTCCCAAGTTGATATTGCGAAACCAGCCAGGGATAACCGTTGGTCCAATGTCCAGAGAATCAGTTTCTTCACCAATATTTCGTCGATGATGACGGTCCGGAGCAAGCCGCATTGATGTGTGGCTGTCCTCCACACAGCCACGCACTGCGCACTTCGTCTCTCCGTGAATGTCGTCCGCCGGGCTCTCCCGCCGCCGCGCACCCGCCTCATCCCAATCAACCCAACCAAACGACGACGACGGCCCCAACCCCTCCCCGCCCTCGACTTTACCTGCCCCGAGTTTTTTTTTTTTTTTTTTTTTTTGTGGGACGTTAAATTGAGGAGGTAAGAAGCTCTCATACAAGCCTTCCTCACTGGGCTGCTTCTAACTTCCCCAGAAACCCGCCACCCAGATCCTTGGACCGCCAAGGACGGCCCCCTCCTCCCGCCGTAAAAGAAGCCGGGACTAGGAACCCAGCCGACAGTATCCACCCGAGGAAATGCGCAGCCGCACACGCACTCGATTTCTCGCAGGCGCCGTGTGGGGTTTGAGTTAAGCGCCAACTCCGATCCATTTCTGGATCATCATTATCAACGCCTAACCCACACCCACTAAAACCCCGGTCTCCTTGGTCCAATCTTCAAGGAGTCTGTCTTCGTTAAGTAGTGTCTTTTGCCATGTCTTAAGCACCAAAGCTTTATTGACTGATTTGCTCCCATATTTTGCCTTGTTGGAAAGAAGGCAGTCTAGGGCAATCCGTTTGTTGATGGTTTTTAGCCATCTGTTCTTGATTTCCCGGTTAGATGCTCCACCTTTCTCCCGAATCACTCTCTCGTTACGAAGACACCATATCAGGTATGCTGATTCGGACACCAAGATTCGGAACAGGCGAGTAGTTGCCCGATCACCACGGGCAATGGCTCCGCATGCCATTATCTCTCCGACTGTAGGTTTCAATTCATTGCCTGTTTTTTTCTTCCAGACTTCGCTTGCAAGTTCCCAGACCTCGGATTGACCTGGTGCGTCACATTGGGTTAGGATGTGATCCATACTTTCCGTAACTCCACATCGACGGCAGGTTGCCCTTTCTTTGAGCTCCTCTATTTTCTTCCAGTGGTACCCAACCTTGTAGCCAGCGTGGATCAACATCCAGAGGAAGAATTTAATTTTCCTGGTTAGGTCTTTGTGTTTTGTTGATCCCCAGATTGTGGCCGTCGACGGGACGGTTCCGTTACCGTCTGATGCGGCTCCTTTCGCGTACTCCATGTTCCGCATCGTTCTTTTACGATTTAACGCTTCTTGGTATGCCTTTTTGGACATTTTCCTTTTCCTGATTATCTTGTAGGCTAAGGACTGAGTTATTGCCATCAATTTTGCGCCCGGGAGGGTGAGTTCGGGCGCAACCTTTACATCCATTTCATCCTCGTTAGATTTGTTGCATCCCTCAGCTGCCAGTTTGTCAGCGCCTTCATTTCCAGCGTTGCCAGCATGTCCCTTGACCCATTTCAGCGTAGTTTGCGCCTTGCGCTCTCGTATTTTACCCACGGTGGCCTGTATTGCGACGCCATTGGATACGGTTGCGAAGCCTTCGTTCTCCCAACGCGACAGATTTCTGGTGAGTCCATCTATGGAATACCTCGAGTCGCTTATTATTGTCCCGAGTTCCACTGGCGCTAATGACGGCCCCAGCCACGCAGGCTCGGCCTTCGCAGGCGGCGCGCGCATCGCATACGACCCGCGCGACCTCATCCTCTCCAGCACCGAGAGCTCCAAGATCGGCGGGCGGCTGACGCTCATGGAGGAGGTGTTGTTGCTGGGGATCAAGGACAAGCAGGGATACCTCAGTTTTTGGAACGATAATATCAGCTATGCGCTGCGGGGGTGTATTTTGATTGAGTTGGCGTTGAGGAGGAGGATTGGCGTTGTGAGGGATGCAGGGAGGGTGAGTGCGCGTTTCAATTTACTTGCTTATTCGACTTCTACGACTTTTTGATTTTATTCTACGACTTTGCTTTTCGTGTTTACTTCGACGTGTGCTAATGCGGGTTCATAGAAACGTTTTACCCTCCCCCACCGCACCCTCACGGTGCGGGCGAGAAGATGGGCGTGCACACTTGAGTCGCTTGTGGAGTGGCGCGTACGCCTTTCGTTTGACCTCTCATTTTTTTGCACGTCGCGTGCGCGTTTGCTGGCCGTGACGCTACATGCTGCATGCCAGGCCTCCTGCCAGCGCGAGTCTCGAATACCTCCTCGTCCGCCGTCACGCGCGGTGCCTACGCTCTGTGCACACACGGCGTCCATTGCTACCGGGAGCCCTCATCGGGTGCAGCTCCCTACAGACCCACGATTCATCTGCGCGCAAACAGGCGCCGCGCAGCACGCCGCTTCCTTCTTCTGCAAGCCGCCAGCACGTTCCTATTCCCTTCCCGAGACAGCCTCCATTCGCCGTCTATCGCGCGTGTGTCGGAACGGCGGCGCGCGGGATCGCCCTCTCTAGTACTAGTAGCTTGCGGTGTCCACTGCCCGTACGCACCGCATGGCGGCCTGCCCTGGCACGATCCGCCTCATCTTGGTCTTGCTGTCGTGATTTCTGCGCCACCGTGAGCTTGCACTCACTCTGCGCTCGTACCACGCCGTCCCAGCGGCCCCACACGGCGTTCATGGCCGTTTACGCGCGGAATCGCGAATCATACTTCCGCTCCCGCGCGTCGCGAAATTGGCGGCCCCCCGAGCACGTTGCGTTGACAAGTTTCGCGCGCGTCCTTTTTCTTTCACCTATTCCGCGTTCAACCTCCCATCCTCCTCCCCTCCATCCTTTTTTTTCACCTCCGTCCTCGGGTCTCTTCTTTTCTCTGTCTCGTGATTCCAGCGCAAGCTCACACACTGCCTTGAGCTTAGTTGTGTTCACTCGGAGTCGACGTCCGCATCGCGTTTCCTTGCTGCGCGATGCGTTCGTGCCCCCGCTGCCGCCGCGCGCTCCTCTTCCGCGCCCGACGTGTTTGCAGATATGGCGCCGTACCTCGATCGGGCGTCACAGTCTTTGGGTCCGGGTTTGGGTCCCTTGGGATTCGGGCACGTTTATGTGCAGACAGTGCGATGCGAGGTCGTCTTTGCTTCCGTGCATCGGCGCGGGTGGAACTGCGCGGCGATGGGGATTTGAATTTATCTACGGCGACGTGACAACACCTGCGCGGGGGTCGGCTGGGACACCACTGGGCTTAACTTCTATCCTCTCGCATGCTTCGGATCCCTTTCTCTTTTCTACTTCCTTTCCTTGAATTTACTGTACCATTACATTCAAATCGATAGTCACGCGTCACGCACCCCCCTGTCGATATCGAATTTTGGTCGCGGTCACGCGTCACGGAGGCCGGTGTCGAATAGGTCGAGTGGTTCGTCACACCGCCAAAAAAATCGTACGAAACCACATGAAAAATCCCTGCAACTTTCTGCCCCTGCTGAGTGTGTTTTAAACCAGTTCCTGGACAATTATACCCACAACTCTAAAATTTGAGTGTGTTGGCCTAAAATCAACCTAAAATAGCCTGCAAAAAGAACTCATAAGAAAATATTGAAGAGCATTCAACTAGCTTTGCAAATATTTCTGTGGTATGCCGAGAAATTACCTTCAACCAAAAGATGAGATTTGCGGCCCGTGTTGAATTTTTTCGCTTGTCACGCACCTGTCGAGTGGCTGTCGAAATGTCGAATTCATCGAACTAGTCACGCGTCACCCCCCCTGTCGATTTGAACGTAATGGTACAGTATTTTCGAACTTTTCGCTCCTTCCTAATCGCGACAAATCGAGACTGACTCTGTATTTTCTTTCAGGCGAGACATGGAATGTCCTCAAAACAGGTTTTCGATTGAAGCAGGTGAGTATCCTTTTTGTCCTTTGCATCCCTTTATCGGCTCGTCCCTCCCTCTTTAGTCTCATTGTCTCCTTCACTTTTACCTCGATCTACTTCCATCATATTCGCGCGCGTCGGTCGCGCTGCTTCCCCTCATATCATTTATACCATACTACCTTCATGTATGCTGTACCCGTACCCCCATTGCATACTTTTTCGTTCACCCTGCTTCTTTTGTAACAGTATATGCCATGATTAAAGAGAATCAAAGAGATTTCGAAGCAAACTTGGAATGATACCAAGTTGACAGTACAGTCACGACGCGACGAAGCAGATTGGGAATCCATACCATGAGATGGTTCCCAGCATTGTCCGCCGATTGGCGGCGCTGAAAGGTCAAGCAGTAGGCCTGCTGTCAGTCAAAAGGTGTAGTTTAACGTCTAGAGATAAAAATGTCAGATTCAAGCGCGGAATGAGGGCACTCAAATTCAAGCATTCAATACAGGGACAGGGAGAATATTTGCAACGGTGCGCTGGATAGCGGCCTGTTTTCTCCCACTCAATACCGCCTGGGGCTGGGTTGTGGAGAAGCACGGCGCAGTGCAGTTGTGAACTAAAAGTAGTCAGTTTCAATCTCCAGATTCAACTCTCAGAACTGGAAGCGTGGTGCCAAGGTAAACTCAGATGAGGGAAGCCGCGTTCGAGATTCTTCCGCTTTCGAGTCGCCACAGCGCCAGTCTCGTCAGGCATTCATCGGCACTAATTTTTTCTGTACTGCCTACGGTCTGGGTCGGCACTCTCGAGTTTAGTTTCGTTCGTGCCGCTTGGGCGCCCCGAAGAAATGGTGGCTCCATGGGGTGAAAGGAGCGAGGGCGCACGGTGCTTGTACCGTGAGAAAGGGAAACATGGCCCTGGCGCATGAGAATTGGAATGGAGCACCATAAGAAACAGTAAGCCCAGGGCAGGTAGCATTGAACGAGGTAGTAATTGAAGACTGCTGAGTCTAGTTCAGGATGAATGGTTCCCGAGGAAGTACCCTCGGTTTCTTGTCCTTTGTTGTTCGCGCTTCTGCCTACGCTTGCCGTTGATCCGTTTTGTGCAGGAGCAGCACGGGCACGGTTGCAACCCCTCGACTCCGGGGAACCGCAGGTAGATTCGTCAGCAACTGGGGCCACAAAGAGATGGGAGATCGTTTTAGCCAGATGGCCTGGTCTGCGGGTCGGGGATGTCTTGTTCCAGCCAAAAGCGGGCTTAGGACCGGAAACGATTCGCAGTAGGTCGGAGAGTTCAAGCCGGAACATTTACGTATATTCTATATTTGCCTAGCCAAAATTAAAAGCACAGCAGCAAACCCAGGTGAGAAACATAGATTATTCACGCGGAGAGTCGTTTGCGTTGAATAAGGATTGATGTGTTGAAGAGCCGGGTGAGAGATCAAATGGAAATTGAGTCGAGGGTCAACGCAGGAACGGATCCGAGTTTGCCTGAACAGCAAATCTCAGGGCAGTAGCATCGAGTGAGACAGAAGGAATGTCCGTCACGGTACACACAGTGCCAAGTGCGGTTGTAATTTCCCGAAGCCCACCCGAGAGGTGAAAGGCCAAGAGAACGGTCCACCGTGCTGGTTTCTTCGAACTTGGACTCGCAGCTGAATATTTTCTGCCATGATATTTTGGAGGATTGACGCGCACGGCGTTCGGAAGCCAACAAGGTTAGGATCTTCACCGTTCAGGCAAAAGGCGGAAGGAAACGAGGCGTTAGTGCGCGTAATACAAGATTTCTTGAAGTGCCAATGAGGGGGATATTATTTTCAATAGTTCGTGCGCGCCAACCTCGGCTCTGGGAAGTTAGTAAAATCTTTAGTCCGAGTTCGAATGTTTGCCGGTAGGGAGGGCGCCGACTCGGAGATGGCCGGAGTCAGGAGTCCTTCGAAGGAAGCGCAGTAGACCATGTGAGTATTGTAGGGGCCGCGTTATGAGCCGTGGACAGTAAACTCGGTGGACCAATTTCAGCGCGCCGATAAGTACTCCAGGGTGAAAGTCGGGCCGAGTGGCACTAGAATGAGGGGAATATTGCCACTCTGAGGTACAAATGGGAGCTAGGAGACGATATGAGCGCATGCCCAGCTTGTTGAGCCGCAGAGACCAGTGTTTCGAAAGTGCAAATGCGACAGACGCAGATGAAGAAGACTCGACAACAAAGAGACTCGGACAACTTGAAATATTGCGGCCCCAAGACTCAACGTCGTTCAAAGAGCATCGAGCAGGTCAAATGTCGAGGCATCCTGCCAAGTTCTTGAGTTTCCAGCGCCTGCTCGATGTTTGTTGCTTTCGATGATGGCGGCAGACCCGGAACCGGCGGGAAGTAAAGCTCGCCTAGCTCGGAGTCTCGGTCCGTTGATGGGGCTGTGCACCATCTTCTTCATACGCCACCGCGCTCCTCGTTCCAATTGAACGACGACTTCAACACCCTTCTACGTCTTGGCCCCATCCCGCTTCCCATGCGTCTCCTGGCTTCACTGGGGCTAGATGATGAAATTTGAATGCAACGAGCAAACCGACGAAGGATGCGAGTCGGGAGAAAATGGGTGAGGGCACTTGTGTCGGTTTGCTGAGTCGTGAGTAAGTGGTTCCATCCTCGTACTAAGTTTCTTCCACCGTGTTATGGGCGCTAGGACGCGTACGGGGTCATTGTGCACTTGGCTACGAGTTATCCGAGTCGACACTCGTTTCGCAGCTCGTCAGCACGTTCCGGGGCCTCTGACCCGCGGACGGCGTTCACGGCCCTTCCTCACTCGCGGGGCCGCTCTCTGGTTGTAGGATTGTGCTTGCGACACGACTGTGGCCGTCCTGTCCATTGGGGTCGTCTCTTTTTATTTCAATGGTTTGCGCTTCACTGTTGGGTGAGGACTTATTTGCGCCGGCGCGACGCCGCACGTTTCCGCGATACACCCTGTTCCGCGCGCGTCCATTCCCCGTCCACTCCCCATCTATTCCGCGCTGGGAGTTGTGTCGGCACGGCGGCGCGCGGCACCTGTTTGCCCATTCTACTGCATCTTAAGCTTGGTCTTATTATTGTGCTCCCAGGGGGCGCGTTGCTTTATTTGTGGCTGTAGCCAAGTGTGCGTTCGCAAGGAGCATATTGTGTCTGTGCGCTGGTACCCGGCTGGCCAGTGCGCACATTGCCGTCACTGCGATACTGGACGCGCTCACACGCGCCTGCGGCCTCGATGACCGTTTTAAATTGGTGTCGCCGAATGGTGCCAACTCCCGTGGGCGCGTTGTGGCAGTTCATTTCGCGGGGTCGGCGTCGGTGCCCAGGGACGAGCCCGCAACATACACTGGTGTTTCGCATATCTGGCACACTGATTCGCCTCCCGCAGGTAGAAATTGCATCTGCGCACGATTTCCTGCGCGCTTGGACCCTTCCCTCTCTTCGTGTGCGCACGGCTGGACATGGCGAATTGGAATTGACGCTCCTCGCCCGAGTTTTGCGGCGATCGCGAGGACTGTGTCGTGCCGCACTCGGATCTGGCTTCGGAATTTGGGGCCGGCTTGGATCATGCGATGCGACGACGTCGACTCCATGCTCGGTGGCCGGGGTTGACGCAGGCGGGCAAAGGTGGGCTTCATGTATAGAATAATCCCTCATCTGCGTACACTGTACTCGCGTGCCCTGCCTCGCCTTCCTCTTCCTTCTTTCTTCCACATTTCATTTTCCTTTCCCTCTTCATTCTCCGTTCCTTTTCACTCTTTCCTAATCGGAAATCGGGATAATTTGGAATTGAGAAGCTGACTATTGTTTTCCAGGCGAGACATGGAATCCTCAACATCGGGCTCCAGCTCGACGCAGGTCTTGTTATTTCCGTGATATGTACACGTCCCTCCACCTTCGCGCTCGAGGTTCGGGGTTCGGGTTATTGCATCTCTGGGCGGTCACACCGTGCGCCCTCGGCCCCGTGATTGACGTCAAAAGCCGAAGCGAAATTCGTGTCGCTGCAAGTGCAGGTGGCGGGTCCTTCCCCCTCGCCCTCGTCCTCTCGAGTCTTTTTGGTCCGATCGGGAGGGCTGTGGGTGAGCGGCGCTGGCGCCGTCCTGGGATTGACATGGGATGCGTACATACACCAGATATCGTGTACCGCGCGCTCTTCCCGCGGCGCTCGGTTCCCTTTATATCCGTGCTGGCCTCGTCTTCCGTTTTCGATTTTATTTAACGGCTCTTTTTTTGTTTTTTCAAATTTCGCACTTCCCAATCGGGACGGGCTGGTACTGACTATGTTCAGGCGAGACATGGAACGTCCTCAAGGCAAGTTCAGGTTCTTCTCCTCCCTGCCCTCTTCCTTTTCCTGCTGTACTTATATTTGCTTCACTTTGCTCTACGCCCTAACTTCACCCGCACCTTGTCCCTTGCTGCGTTTATCTTGAAGAATCTTACTTGACCTTATTTCTTTCTGCCTCCCGCCCCCTGTGTCGCTCTCCACCCTCCCTTCCCGGCCCTCGCTTGCTTGTCCACTGTACTCGCTTTGCGTACCCAGCCACACCGCCCCCTTATTTCTCACCACCGCGTCGCATCGCATGACCTTGCTCCCCACGATCCTGTACAATGCCGTTACTGGTTGCTATTTTACTTATTTATTTGTTTTTTCTTTCTATTTATTGCCTATCAGCATTATTTGCAATACGCGCGTCCTGACGCGTTGCCAACAGGTCTGCGAACTGCTCGCAAGAGGTGTCGACGCTGCGGACGGAGAAGCACAACTTTCAGAGGAGGCCGAGGCCGAGGTCGGCGGCGGCAGTACGGTGCCCATACGTCCGTGGTGGACGTTGTGCCGCGGCATTTGCAGCATGGGCAGGAGGAAGGGCGTCGGTGTGGAGGGAAAGAGGAAAAGGCAGGATGTCTGGAATGCGGTGC
>JARKIB010000473.1:0-89003 GCA_029378385.1 Mycena metata | reverse complement strand
GTTGAGGCTTAAAGGAGGACGCACCGGCTTTGAATGTTACCACTATGATTAACTTGATACGGCGCGTCGTTTGCGTGTCGTTGTTCACGCAAAAGCGCCGCTCGTTACGAGATTAACCCTATGCTAAACGAGGAAGCCGCGAATGGATAAGTACTCATATACTTTCCGGGTCAATGTTGCTGGAACACGCAAAGAAAGTTTGAACGTTGAAGGAGGGAATCGGCTGGGATCGGGCCGGGATATTCACGTTCCCACGATCGGTGTGCAAACGTGTCGGTGGCTGTACTAGGACGCTAATTCCGTCTTTAGCTCCGTCCCCAATTTACCGTTCACCCCAATCCTTTCCTCATACTCCCATTCAAACTCCTTCAACCTCAATCCGCGGTTCAATGTTCACAGAGGAACTCAAGGCGTTCCGCAGACTCGGCTTTCGTCATGTATGGGACAACCTCGTCGCTTTTCGAGCTTCAATGCTCATATGGGATTTTTACTAGGTCCTCTTACAAGCGCTCAACTTTGCCTCTGTTATTGCGTCGGGCTTGATGATATGGAAGGGCTTGGGACTCCTCACAAACTCTGAATCGCCAATTGTAGTTGTCCTGAGGTGTTTAATTTACTTACCTTCTTCTCGCTGCGACGAACTCAACAGCTGAACAGTGGCTCAATGGAACCGGCCTTCTACCGTGGAGATCTCCTGTTCCTCACGAACCCGGTACATGAACGGTATCATACTGGAGACATCACGGTTTACAAAATTCCTGGCGCGGATATTCCCATCGTCCACCGAGTGCTCGAGACGCACGACGCCAAGTACAGGTGCGCCGAATGCGTTTAGATATTGCACCTGGTTGATTGTGCCTCTCAGAGGGCCGCTTCCTGCACACAACCAACGGCTATTGACCAAGGGTGACAACAACGAGGTTAATGACATTGAGCTCTACCGTGGCCTCGAGTACCTGGAACGCAAGCACATCGTGGGCAAGGTTCGAGGGTGAGCTCTTGCAGCTTTCGAAATGTTTCTTGTTTCTCATTAAGCTCCCAGGTTCTTGCCGTACATCGGCTACGTGACGATCGCAATGAATGACTTCCCTCAACTCAAATACGCGCTCTTGGGTGGACTGGGGCTACTGGCTCTTATCCAGCGGGAGTAACCTAGATCTCTGCACGGAAAAATGTAGTTTGTACAAGTCTATTAATTTCGGATCTTTCTTGGATGAAAAACTCGCCCCTCTAGTCCGATGAGGTTTGCCGGTGCACGCCCCAAAGGACCCTAGACTCTTCGGAAATCGTACTCACTCTGAGACAGTTCTAGAGGACCCCACAAGGGGTGCGCGATTGACCCGTAGGTGGGAGGACTTCCGCTCCGCTATGTCTCAAGACGCGGCGACCCCAAGACAATACAGTCGCTGCAAGACCTGATCCGCGAATGGTTCACGTCCTCCGAATTCCGCTAAACTTCCGCGGGGCCCAATTCTATAAGAAGGCCGCCCTCAACCTCAATTTCTTCAGTCAACTCAGCTCGACTTCCATTTCACGACCTCTCACGCACTACGACCAACTTTCACGATGTTCACGAAATTTATCCCCATCGCTGTTCTCCTCGGTGCACCTCTACTTTCGGCCGCTGCGCCGGCGCCTTTCTTCGGATTCGGAGCCACCGTTACCGTTTTCCAATGCCCGCCGAGCGCCTCTGCCTCCCTCGCCAGCGCGTCGGTAGCCGCTTCTGCCAGTGCTTCGGCACCCCCCGTCACTGGCGGTGGCGGTGGTGGTGGTGTCAGCGTCAGCGATCCGGCCACAAACCTGCTGAACAGCCTGACCAGCGTCAACTCTTTGTTGAACGGACTCACGAGCACTCTCCTCCCCAATATCTTGAGCTCGGTCACCGGGCTTCTCAACACTCTCACTGGAGCCACTAGCCAGGTAGGCTTTCGCATCGTCCTGACCTTCCGTCATTCACTAACACCGATTTCGCAGCTGAACAGTCTCCAAAGCCAAATCGGCACCCTTACTACTCAGCTCGGAAGCGTCACAAGCGGTCTCAACGGATTGACCGGAATTCTTGTAAGTTCTCGTAGATCGAGACGCATTTCAGTTCTAACGCTCAACAGGGTTCCCTCGGCACTGGCGGAGCTTCTGGCACTGTCGGAGCTTCCGGCACTGTCGGAACTTCTGGCATAAATGCAAACGACATATCGACTATTCTTCAGAGACTCCTCACCAACCTCGGCAGTCTCACCAGCCAGGTATGTCCCTCCCTACGAATCGCAAACTTGGTCTCACGAATTGTATCTAGATCAACACCGTTGCCAGCAGCGCACAAGGCTCGGGCGCAAACCTTTCTGCCCTCCAGCAAGCTTACAATGACTTGACCAACGCGTGCATCGTCAGTACCTCTCTTCCCCCATTTTGAATCACTTCTAACCTGCCTTTCCTTCCCAGCTCCAAATGCCGAGTCTCGTAACTCAGCCTATCACTTCGGCTGAGAGGCAACTTGCATCCTCGACCTGGTCCACTCTCCAGCCGAAGATGCAGAGCTGCTCCAAGAACATCAATTAAGGTGCCAGCTGCACTGTTAACCGCTCCCCACCTTCGATTTCTTTTATATTCCGCGTTGCAAACTCCTGTACTCATAGATTGTCGTACCTTTCTTTTTTTCTCGTATATCAGACGAATAGACGCCCTCTTTCAACCCACGATTCGATTCCGACTTGATGCAAACCCCGACAAGCGGTCCTGTTGTTTCCCTTTCGGTCCTGCACTTGAAACCACCAGAGGTTCTAACCACACTGAAATGGAAGGGCCAATAAAAAAACCACTGGTTTTTCTGTCGATACTGTACCTTCTCCGTCAGAATCGTCGGGAGCGGAACATGCACCTTCAGTAGAGGATTCGGTGTTGATATGTTATCCAGGCCACTGTAGTAATCACTCCCGTTCCCGCCCGTTGATGAACTAGAGTAAACTGTTCATGTGTTACAAAGCACCTATCTGTATGTGTCATATGAACAATTGTCTTCGGAAACTCGCACAGATTATACTATAGAGGCTGGTAACTATTCCTAGGAACGGTGTTCAATTCGTCAGAAGATTATATGATGTATATCTATTGCATGGTTTTGGATCGTTCACGACTGTAGCATATAGAGAGGCTTGTATATAGGTACAGTGCCTGCATTGTTCCTACCGCCCGCGGTCACATATCCTCCTCCTCCAAGCCATCCGTCAGCAATAAATTTTCGTTCCAACTATCTGACTCGCAATCACTGGATTCAGTAATCGGGCTCCGGAAGATGCAACCGGTTCCACGGCGGTTTTCCCGTTAGTTTTGCTGTAGGCCACCGGGCGGAGCGTGTCGGCGTCGCCAGACCATTCCATTTCAAAGTACTCCCCCACATCTTCCCCTGTTTCCTCCAAACGCGCCCTCAACTGACGTTCCATCCACCTGCGTAAACCGCGTCGAAAGTGGACGTTGGAATTACGTGCAGCAAAGAAGGTGGAACGAGATCCGTCGAAGGAGGGGGAATTTCCGAGTCAGGGCGCTCTTCATTGACTCGGAGTCGCACCACGGGAAGGCGACTCGAAGGATTTGACGGAAGTTGTTGGATGGTGGCGACGTGTATCCGCAAGATAAGTGTCGTGAGGTGGGGAGCAGGGCCTAGCGCATGTATCACTTCTGCAGCCTGGTGGTCAGCTTCGAATGCGACCGAAATCGTATTGAGGGTTGGAAACGCAGGTAGGCGACTGAACATCTGCGCGACTTCGGACGCAAAAATTATGAGATAGGATAAGATGTGCAGGGAACTATCGCTCACCGCTATCAGGAAAGGATGGATTTACCCCCAGATGGACGAGAGAGGGTGCCGCGAGTCGCAGCAATTTCTCCATTGCACGTACGGGGTATGGATCTTCCTCGCCGCGGAAAGTCAATGACTTCAGGTGAAAGGCCGCGATTTTTCCATGAGCTCGTAGAGGATATCTCCTCAGGAGTGCAGTCGATGAAGGTCAGCTCCTCCAGGGCGGTGAGGTCAATTTGTGGAACGCCAGCTCCAGTCGGGGACCCAGATTTCGGATGGACCTCTTCGTTTCCGTACAAGGTTTCGCTGCGGACCGAGAGGACTCTAAGCCGTCCGCATGCTCCAAAAAGCTGGGCAGCATCATCAGAGGTGTCGAGTCCCACGATGTTGAAGAGAAGGAGCTCATTCATGTTTGGGAACAAAGTCAGGTATTGGATGGCCAGTGAGAAATTGCCTGAAAACACGTCCCAGGCGACGGCGTGAACATTGGGCATGGTGAGCATTCTGCGGGGATCCACAGCATCGTGTAGCTCTATTGGATACCGTCCCGGATGGTCCCTTGGCAGCACTGGGTCGCTAGCGAACCTAACCTTCCTGACGATGGTCTGAAGGCTCGGCGTTCGACCAACCATGATGTTCCACCAAGAGATGTCTTGCGCGCACGAAAAAGATACGACAGAAAAGAGGTGCTCGATCGCCCAGGACCGTATCATCCTCGAAGTCAGGCACAGGGCACGGAGAGATGGGACGTCGTCAGAAATTGTGGGTGACGATTTTCTTGCCATATTTCGACAGGAAACTTCGGACACTAGGGCTTGAGTGAGTAAGCGAGAAGGGTTTTGAGGGATTAACGAACAAGACACCGTCATGGATCCTAGAAGATGGCCGTGAAAGCGAAGGCTTGGTGATACTGAGATGATTACCCAACGTCGTTCCGGAGGCGACACCGTATCACAAGTTGACTAGCAAGTGTCGAGACAAACCTGATGACGATTTTCAAATAGCAAAGCCAAAACAAAGTAGAACATCCTTGAGAACATCAAGTAGTTAAACAAGACTCCAACATAACTGCCCTCAGTTCGTCCGTGTCGAGCTCCAGCACTGCAGAACCGAAGTCTACACGGAACATACGGCAAGTTCCCGAAGGAGTGTCTTGTGTGTTTAAAACTGGCGGACGTGCCAATAGCAGGAAACTGGTGCATCCCGCCGGAAGAAGTGCAATCCGAAAAGCGACTTGGGGTTCTCGAGAAGGGCAGCCACCGCAGCGTCAGAGTCCATGGTTCGTGGCATCAATGAGAGGCGGCGAGGAAGGCGGCGAGGATGTGTTGGGGTGGGAGGTGGTAAGGAAAAAAGGTCGCCATTTGGACTTGAAACTGAGAGGTTGTAGTAGCAGTAGCGGAGTGATCAAACAACGACACACCCTCTAGCTAATTCCTTTCTGGTAGAAAATCCAGAAAATCGGGCCGTGGGCGCGGACGGCTGGGCCGAGAACATAGTGGTGAAGTAAATCGTAGCGGAGGACGCGTAGCGTAGGCGGAAGAAATGGCTAAGGTGGCGAGGTTAATCACGCAGCAGACAGAAGAAACAGGACAAACTCTTGAAAAAGTCTGGGGCTCTTGAGTTAGAGCACTGTCCCAATGCTCGAGCAGCTTAAGCTCCTCATCGCGCGAGTCCGGTTCTGAGCTCGTGCGGGTGAGCGGGTGGCTGGGTCGTTAATTCCTGGATAAGGACGTCGCGGGCGGTGGGATCTTTGCGAGGACGAGAGATGAGTGAGTATGCGCCTCGCTGTACCCCAACATGGTCGCGACATATTTGAGGGCCTCGGCCTCCCATGGCAAGGACAGTGCGAGTGAAGAAAGGGGCTAAATGAGATCAGTGGCTGTACGTTCCATCACGGGCCGCCGATCCATTTTATGTAAAAAATCCGCGCCGATGCACGCGTCGGCCCGCCCTGTTGCTCGCGAACATGAAGACAAGAACGTTTGGGGTAGAATCTTGATGTTCTGAGCATCGCCACGACTACAACCACGCGAAAACTGATACCTCGTACCCGCGTGGACAGATTAATCCTCCGCGAAGGGCCGTCGAAAGAAAAAGTCCGGGCAGTATATGGCTACAGGAAACCAGTTCAACGATACACTAAATCGTCAGCTTGATATCAGCTCAATCGACTGAGGAAGCACTTCGCGCGCCCGCCGCGGAAAGTCCTTTTGTCCCTCTAGGCCCAGATCAGTGTGCAAACAACTCTGCAATCCCACCCGCCGCAAAGCGGAAACAACCGGATCCACGCCAAAATGGCGTCCCCCTCCACGAAATCAGTGAACCCCGACAAAATGACCGTGTCGACGTGATGCAGCGTGGACATAACCGCAGCCTCCGCGGCGCTAGGTTTATTCATCCACGACCCCGAGGAGACCTCGAGAATCAGTTTATTGGATCCACCATGGCGCGCAAGGAGGCGGAGTGCATCGGTAATGAGCCCTGGGTCGTTCGCGCCGTTGATGCACACGATGAATAGATTGGGGAACGCGTCCTCGGGGCTGTGGAAGAGGTGCAGGGCGCCGCGCGCCGTGGTGGTGATGTTGCGCATGCGGGGGAGGGAGTTATGCGGGAATGGTGGGGCGTCGTGGAGCGTGCGCGGGTCGGGGTAGTAGTACATGCGCGAGATGAGGGATGGCGGCCCAGGAACGCGTCGAGGACCGGCGCCGGGACGTTAGGTATCCCGTCTCCTCGAGGCGGATCCATTCGGATTAGAGGTAATTTTGGGAACGCGAGCAACGGGAGGATTGCAGCCCATTCATCGCCGACAAGGGGGGCGGAGAGATTCAACGCGTTGGGCCAGTGCGATGAACCCGCGTTGAGGTGAACAAGAGTCCACGAGGAGTGTTCCGCAGAAAAGGGACCGGGGAGACGTTGAATATGCACTGATGAGATGGAAATGAATGGAAAAGCAGCTGCATGGAGGCCATTATGCTGCTTGACAGAGGTCTTATTTCGCAGTGGGTTTTTGGGTTGTGGTCGAATGTAGGCCTGCATCCCAGACAGCAGCCCGAAAAGCCTCCTCCTGTGCGCCCATCTGTAAACATATACTTATCCAGCTGCCAGCCTCGGATATCTGAGGCCCGAGAAGTGAATACTTCAGTGCTAACAAACACCACGGGGTCGTCTGCGTTGTGGGGAATAGCAGAGAGCAGAGAGCAGAACGACTCAGTCATCGCACGCTGCGGCGCCAGTGGGGTGAGGTCAGACTTGTAAGCCGAGAGAAGATCCCCGAGGAAATTGAGGCGCAGATCTACAAGGGATGAGGCCCTCGATATAAGCGTTTTAAGGGCCAGTAGTTTCTCTCGGCGCCTTGGAATCGCCATGAATGTCGAAGGTTAACGCCAGCCGTCCGATAAACGGTAGATGGGTGGCGAGGTTCAGCATAGACACCATGTCAGACGTCATATCAACCTCGCCAGCGGCAAGACCGGAGGGGCTCGTCCCCGAGAAGTTGTAGAGAAGAACTGGAATAACGAGCTGGTTGAAGAAGCGGCAGGACATCAAGACGGCGTACAGATCTCTTCTACGGAGCGACGCCTCCCGGAATATAGTGTCCAGATTTCGCTCGGGAGGTCCATGGGTTGTTCCGCAGCGACATCCTCCTGGTCAACCAATTTATTAGATTTCGTCGAGGAAAAAACCTGGGCAGAGAGTGCGCGGTTTGAGGATTGTAGAGCTCCATGGCTGCCCTGCGGGTGAATCCACCGGTTCAAGACGGGAGAAAGCGCGAACATGGAAGTTGGAAGGCAAAATTGAATTGGACGGCAGTCGGCCCCGAAATGCCGAAGCCACTGCATTCGGTCGGCTGCACCCAACATGAGCTGGAACTTCGGCTGAAGCCAGTACCCCAAATCGCCCGACCCTACGAAACGACGGGCCAAAAGTTCGGCAGAAAATGCAGAGAAAATCCATACGTCCCTATCGGTCGGTTTTGCTGTACTTCGTCCATCTCCACGGTTTTCAATGTAATTACCTCTAGGCGGCGCGCTCACTGTCGCGAACCTGGTCATGGCCATCTTGAACCACGCCCGGGGTGAATCCAGGAAGATGAACTACTGGCTCCGGGGACGCGTCGCGATGCAAGGGCTTACAATCGTCGCGCTCCTCATCGGCGCGTCTCGAATGGGCGAATTGGACTGGGGCCCCGATAGATTTCAACGCACGGTGCACTGGGATCTGCGGCAGCTTCTTCTGCAGGAGGAGAAGATGTTTCTGGCGCGCCCAAACGCTGCGCAGCTAATGGATGAGACGGAGGAGAAGATATATGGGAAGGGTGCTTTGGCACGACGAAGTGAGGTGCTTATGGGTCTCGGGAGAGGGAGCGAGAGCGGGAAGAAGTCCAGGGGATGGCTGGGACTGTCATCCAAGGAGACAGAGTCGACACAAGCACCGGAGTCTAGTGGAAGACCTTCATAAACGGAAATGAAACAATGCTCTACTTGTACTACTCTCGCGCTGGTCATACAATACGATCCCCTCCTCACCCGCAGCTCCGATATTAATATTGCACTTTGGTGGCGTCCCAGAGGGTCACAATGGTCTGGAGGGCAGCAGGACGATCCAGGAAACCCGCATTTCCCGATGCACCACCAAATCGTTCATGGCCTAGTTGTCCCCTCTTTCTGTGAAAGTTTCTGGTTTCTTCATATCCTCCACGGCAAGCCGCCATCCGCCGTACATCTGGTTCACAATAGCGCTCCGCCGCAACACCGCCAGCTCCGCTACAGCGTCGGAATAAATCGACCTGATCTTTCCGGCATCCGTTTCTTTCTGCGCAGGGTAAATAACAAGCTTCGAACGGGGATACGGAAGGAGCGCACTTGGAGAGTGCGGAAGGTTTCGTGCGTCCGACGGATGAAATATGTTCGAAAGTTGTATGAACTGAAAGAACGAGATGTTCTTAGCATAGTCGAGTATAGCGAGAGGATCGAGCGGCGGCTGGGAGGGGTGGCCATTTGTGTCTGTGGTGCGGTTACTGGTCACCGAATGGCAAAGACGATTTTGTGGTGAATGTAAAGAGGTCACCTCGCTCCGCTAGGTCTCCCAACCCTTAAATTCAGCTTCCGAAACTTGCATCAAACAAACATACGCACCTTACGCCCCTACATATGCAAACACTATAGCAGCCCAGCTTTGTGAAATCCTTATTGCTTCCGAAACCTGCATCAAACAAATATACGCATACCAGCTTTGGCGCCGCGTTCCCTTCGATACCAATTCGATACGACCATTGGAGCACAAATTTACGCGTCTATCCCCTCCTTCCAGACCATCCGTGCGCCCTCGCATCGGAGCCCTTCGCTCTTGATATCGTTTTCCTGATAATTGGCTTAATTCAAGTTTTTTTGGTTTCCTAAATGATCCGAAAACCGGCAACGGGCGAGCGAGGTTAAAGGCGCCACGGGCGACACCTAGTAAGTTAGGTCGGCTGGAGCTCGGCAAGATTGGGTAATGTTGTTGACACCCGCGTTGTGTGGCAATGTCCAAACACCGCGAACTTGACCTTTTCCACCTCACTTGCCGCTCCCCTCTTCGTCTCATATCTCCTTGGCTATCACCAGTCTACCCTTCCAGTCCGCGTTGAATTTATTGGAATACACCTCGCAAACGTTGGCCCAAAGCAGCTCATGCAAAGTTCAGATGGCCTAAATCAAAGCAAAGTACCTCTAGTCGAGACTCGGAGGAACTATGCAATGCCCTGAGCCTTCCAACAAGTCCATTGTGCGCGCCCACACCAACTTTCCTGAAGAGGAAATCAAAATCGATGGCCCCAGAGTTCCTCGTGTCTTTCCTTTGTCCTACAATTCTATTTAAAACGCGGCCACCTTGGTAAAGCACTATAAGATCACCTACGCCAATGCTGCCTACTCGTTCCCCAGCCTCCTCTTCACCGCCTATGCCAGTCACTCTCGACGCCAAAGGTTGCTTGCCGTCGACCCCCAAAGCATCCTTTGTCCCGCCGCTCCTCTCGACCGCGGCGGCATCTGCACCAAAATCTCCCTTTCAAAGGCACGGCAGCGAGAAACATGTACTGTTCTGTATCACGAACGCGCCCATGGCCCTTCCCCCACCGACCCCGATCGTGGAAAAGAAACGCTTGCCACCGCTGAAAATGTACAAAGCGGCACGAAGAGCAAGTGGTCCGCCGCCCCCAGTGATCACCGCCCCGGGGCCCTTCCTTTTTCTCAAGAAGGTGCAGTCCGGCTCGTACGGCGACGTGGTTGCTGCACGGGAGCTCGACAACGAGTGGCTTCAAGGTGCACCAGGACGTGTAGTTTGCATGAAGGTGTTCACCAAGGCAACCGCCCTCCTGCGCGGACTGATTCCTGGGGTCGTCCAAGAGGTCATCGCGTATCGGAACATGGCGCGCGCAAACTTGCGAATAAGCTCGACAAGTGAAGGGGCGGCCTTCGTGATGGATTTGGAAGCGTCTCTCCAGGATGAGAACCGAGTGTTCTTCGTCATGGTGTGTTCTGTTCTCTTTTTATTCTCGTTCCACTCTGATCTCATACAGGAGCTCATGGACTGCGATCTCCTCGCGGTCTTCAACGGCTACCGATTTTCGCTCAAACACAACGCACAGCGCTGGATCTGCCAGACTGTGGGTCTCCCCTTTCTTTTTCTTTCCACCACTGACACCTTCCAGGCGCTCGGCCTCGCGCACGTCCACGCCTGCGGTATCATTCATCGCGATATCAAGCCCGAGAACCTCCTCATCGACGTCGAGGGCAACATCCGCATTTCGGACTTCGGCTCCGCCTACACGCGGGACGACTGCGCCCCGGTGGAAGCCTCTCAGGTCTACACGCACGAAGTAACCGGGACTTGGGCGTATATGGCACCGGAGATGCTCGCTAACCGACGCAAAGCCAAGTTCCAAACGCAAAAATATGGCCCAGCCGTGGATTATTGGTCGCTTGGATGCGTCGCATTTGAACTCGTGGCGCAGGAACCTAATGTTGGTTTATTTCATCTTATGCACACTGAACATTAGTTGACCCACAACGCAGGCCCTCTTTGAATCCGAGGAAGAGCTCCGAAAATATCAGACCTGGCACCAGACCGTCCATTCGACCTCGTACCTGTCCTTTGCCGGCCTCAGCGAGGACGCTGAGTCGGTCGTCTCCGGCGTACGCTCTTGCACTTTCATCCACTTATCCTCACTGACGCATTCTTCCCAGTTATTACACCTCGACCCCCTCAAAAGATTCACCCTCCCCGATCTTCGAGAGCACCAATATTTTCAAATTAATGACGGGTTCGTACTCCCCCCCATCTACACCATTCCCGATCCTTACCTCACGGCAGGCTGTCCGAATTCGCATGCACCATCCCGCGCAACTGTCGTACGTCTTCCCCTTCCTTCCTTCCTTCTTTTTCTTCCTTCGCTAACGCGGATCTCTACTTAGAGCGCCGCCATCAATCCCGGGAATTCGACTCCTTTCCTCTCCCCAGCGCGGACGCTGAGCCCAGCCTCATCGACGGGCATCCCAACGTCTTTTCCCTCTCTCTCGACCCGCCGGAGATGGACAAGGACGACACGTTCGAGCATTTTGGGTGGATTAATCCACAGGGCATCTGGGGCAAACAAAAGTAAATTTACTTATTCCGAGTTCGTGCGGAGACGCTAGTGTACATAGTTGCCTGTAATATTTAATCAAGAATGTAGCATAGTCCCCCCTCCCCTCTGTGCATGAAAATATGATTTTCCCTTATGCGCGCAACGCGCGTCGGCAGCATTACGGCCGATAATGCCGGTCTTTGCGACATGTGATCGCGACCGCAGCCATCACCCCAACGTTCTCGTCTCGACACCTTGAGCTCCGGCCACTGCGCCGACGTTTGGATGGCTGTCCTGGCTACATAATAATCTTGGAACCCAACCACCATGAGCGGGATTTCGTTCCCAGTCCAATTTTTCCGCCGCCTCGTCAACGTCATATCCACCCTTTCGGTCTCGAACCAATACCTCCTCCACAAGCAGGCCAGAGCTGAAGAGAAAGCTGAGGGGAGGCAGCCAGCATGGTCCACGTTGAACTCCTTGAAGATTCCCGAGTGGCGCTGGGTGCTATGGAATACGACACCATTAGCATCTAGGTCTGGTTCTTCGATTGTTCATGGTGCGCAAGGTTTGTGTCCAGAGGGCTTGATGCTAATAGACCGGCTGTAGCGTCCACTGGCTCTCTTCCATGGTGGTCATGGCCCACCCTTTCGATGTCTACTCAAAGTCAAAAGACGGGGTCAGACAGCGCAGGCTCCACCGCGAACAATTCACCTTCGACACGTCCCAAACCCCGCAAGCCGTACAAGAGCACTCCCCCAAATCCTCCTCCGGACATGGATCAAGATCCCCCGACGCCAGATGCTATCCACCAACTACTTTTACACCCCGCGCTGTTTGACCCGCTCCGCACCCCTCGATATCCCATCGTTCTGAGCCACGGTGCGGTTCATTCCGCCCCGACTGGTACAGTTGATTGATGAGGAGCAGGTCTCTACGGCTTCGACTCACGCGGTCCCAGCTCATTCCCGAGCATGCGGATGCATTATTGGTCGAACGTTCTCAACATCCTTCGGGACAAAATTGGCGCTGAAGTGATCATTACTGGTGTCCCAGGGTATATATCTCTTCAGTCGAGGCGTTGCTACGATTAATCAACATTTTAGGACGGGCTCAATTGTCGAGCGTTCAAAAATTCTAGACCAACAGCTACAATCCAAGGCTCTTGGACGCGGTGTCAACTTCCTCGCGCATTCGATGGGAGGCTTGGACTGCCGGCATTTAATAACGCACATTCGGCCTACTGACTATGTCCCACTGTCGTTGACTAGCATCAGTACTCCGCACCGGGGTAGCCCCTTCATGGATTGGTGTGCGGTAAGCACGCGGTCCTCTCGCTCTCACAAAAGCTGAATCCGGACGCAGGACAACATTGGACTAGGTAAAATCAAAAGAGAAGAGTTCCTTCTGCGCTCAACGGCAAAGCAATTGGTCGATGAAAGTCAATCTCCAGCCACGACCGATTTACCGCCCTCGTCTTCAGAGCCCGCCTCCAAGGCCAAGGCGTCCCTTTCACTCTCCCAACTCCCCTCCTCGTTTGTAACCCTCCTCCTGGGCATCGTTGACTCCCCGGCATACGCTAATCTCACCTCTTCGTACCTCAACACCGTCTTCAACCCGCAGACCCCTGACGACCCGCGCGTCAAGTACTTCAGCGTCGCTGGCCGGATGCCTGGAGTAAGCATCTGGCATCCATTCTGGTTGCCCAAGATGGTGCTCGACGGCGTGGAGGAGAAGGAACGCGAGAGGCTTCGTGCGATTTGGGAAAAGGAGGGTGGGACGGAGAAGGATCCGCTGTGGTCCCAAGAACGCGAGTGGGGCAACGACGGGTTAGTCACCGTACAGAGCGCCAAGTGGGGCGAGTTCTTGGGGATCATGGAAGGATGCGATCGTGGGTTTTCTTTCGCACCTGCCCTTGACTCCGAGCTGATTTTTTCTCTTGCACAGACTGGGAGATGCGCGGCGCGAGGGGGATCGAGTTTGGTGTCGATTTGCCTGCCCTACCCGCCATCGGGCTCGGCGGACCCAGCAACGCGGCTAATCCGAGTTCATCCGGCGATGGCTGGGGACTGATGGATTGGGGCCGTTTCGTTCGCGCGTGGAAGAAGGAGGAGAAGATTCAGCGCGATGCGGCGTCGGCTTCCTCTGGCCAAACACAACCGTCCACCCCCCAGGCGGAGGAGCAGATCAAAAAGAATACGGACGACGCGGTAGTGAAGAACGCGACGGAGAAAGTCGGGTCTGTGTTCGACTGGCTGGTGGAGCAGGTGCCTGGCGCGTCGACACTAGGGTCGAATTCAAAGGGCAAGGCTATGGAGGAGACGAAGAATCGCACGGAGGGAGAGGTCGCACAGATGCATGGGGATGCGACGGGGACGGAGAAGCAGGATAAGAGGGATACGAAGAAGTCGGACTTGGCAAACAAGGCCGATCTTGAGAGGTTCTATGTTGCGTTGACCAAGAAGATGTATGATGAAGGGCTGTGAGGAGGGAATATTTATCGGAGTACATAGAGCAAATAATAGCTGTATCAATATACGATCTTGGGTCGCCCTCGTAGACTCTGTTTCCCAAACTCCCGGCCAACGAACCTTGTGCAAAAAATGCTCGGGAGCTGCCGCATCGGTGACGCGTCTGAATCGTCGGGCCGGATTGACATCTGCGAGCGTACAGCCACTGATCCAACGAGTCCTTCACTTCGTCTTCACTGGTGCAACCGCCAGCGCGCTGCGCTGCACACGCCGCCGGAATCTAGCACGGAGAGCGAGTCATAGATAATCACCGCGAAACGGCCATCCCATACTTAAAAACGACGACAACGACCGAACGCACAGCGTGGTGACCAAGCTCTTCGTGGCAAACGAGTACAGATGTTCATTGCACCTAAAAGAGGCACACCTGACGGGTCTTTTGTGGTACCAAACACGCTTGCTAAACGGTCCTCCCCTGTCTAGACTCTGTCCGTGGGATCAAATCCAATTCCTATCCCCACAAACCGTTGCCCCCAACACATATCACCGATTGGGCCACTACTGAATAGTCCTCCGCATACCATTAATGGTCCAGCAGCACACCAGCGAACAGGCTTCAAGTAGACGTAGATCAATTATTTTTTCACGTCTTGAATTCCCACGGTTGAAAACGTGGGGTTTTTCCACCCAGAAAATTCTCATCTACCTTTTCCACCCAGCCTCGAGTATGTTTATTCTTTGGTGCACAGAGAACGGCGTGCCTGAATATATCTACTTCAAGTTAGGGAGTTCTTTGAATCGAAGCTGTCAACACCCGGGTCCGCTGGCCGGCAGAACACATATATAAGTTTCTCACAGGCGACACGGAACTTGAAGCCCAGCACGATGCGACTCCTCTTCAATGCTTTGCAATTCACGCTTCTTCAACCTTGTCTGGGAGCAATTTACGATTCGTTCGCGCAATTACCGCAAGACACAGTGTTCGATTTCGTTATTATCGGCGGTGGGGTGCATCCTCAATTAGACTACTCTTGTCTGAGCGCATACTTGACTGAAGGGGGTGCGGGCGGCAACGCAGTTGCTAACCGACTAACGGAAATCCCTTCGTTCTCGGTGTTATTACTGGAAGCGGGACCTAGTCCGGAAGGTCTACTCAACTACACCGTTCCGTTTTTCGACATTTATCTCCGGGGACCGGGCCCACTCGACTGGAACTATACTGTGTCATCGGTTGGTCTGAACAAGCGTGTTTTGACCTTTCCAAGAGGCAGGCTTCTCGGCGGCAGTACTTCGATCAGTCAGTGGGAGTTGGATCCATGCAGGTTCAGAACTGATTAATCGCAGACGGCTTGGGATATGTCAGAGGGTCGTCTGACGACTTCGACAGATATGCTCGAGTCACTGGAGATCCTGGATGGGGGTAAATATATGTCTTCTACGGTTATAGCACTACTACCTCGGCAAGCAGATGGAACGAACTTCAACCCTATTTCCGCAAGGTGCGGTGAAATTAGCTGCCTAAAACCATGTATACCGACCAGAGTTGCTTCAGAACGAGCGATGGATCGCCCCCACTGACCATCATAATCAAACAGGTAATTTCTTATAAAGGGACGCTACAACTAAAAAACCCGTACCTCGTTTATTAAACAGGAGAATTCAACCCTGAGGTTCACGGTAGAAGTTTACCTTTTTGGATTGCAGCCTCCGAACTAATTCACCCCTCATCTAGGTTTTCATGGCATAAATTCCGTGAGCTTGGCGGGGTTTCCCTCTCCTCCAGATATCGACAACCGAGTTGCCGCGGTGGTTCAAGAGCTTAGCGATGAATTTCCATACAACGAAGACATCAACTCCGGTTCTCCTAGCGGTGTGTGTGAGTACGGTTGAAAAAAATTCCGGTTCGCTCTGGAACAACGGTTGCAGCATGGGTTCAGAGTAACATCAAGCATGGAACTCGAAGCAGCGCTTTTACATCGTACCTTGGACCAGAATTCATCTCACGACCGAATCTTCATGTCTTGCTGAATGCGCAGGCAACAAGACTGATAGAATCAAGTTCCAACCCGATTGCTTTCCACTCGGTTGAATTTGCGAGCGGGAGAAATGGTTGTCGGCGGTTCCATAATCTTGTTGCAGGCCTGCGCTCACGTTTCCATACCAGAACCAAGGCAGCGCGTGACAGCATCGAAGGAGGTGATTATCGCGGCAGGCGCCCTTGAAACACCTAAACTGCTACTGAACTCCGGAATCGGCGACAAAAATTACCTTACTTCTATGGGCATCCAGCCTCGAGTCGATCTGCCTGACGTAGGCGCGAATCTTTCAGCTCACGTCGCGGTCTCCCTCGTCTACAACGTAAACTCGACCCAAACATTTGACGAAATTGCCCGAAATGCGACCTTCCGGAATCAGTTATTGGACGAATGGATGGGAACCGACGGCGGTGGTCCACTTGGGATCAGCTATACGAGCCATAATGTTTTCACAAGGCTTCCCGAGAACGCCACAATATTCCAGAACAACCCGGATCCGGCCGCTGGGCCACGGTCCACTCATCTTCAAGGCACAGTGCAGGTTAATTTGTTTATCGCTTTCAATGCGGGCATCGCTCACTCCTGCTTGCAAGAATGGCGATATATCGCCAACGGTCGCTGGGAACTTTCTGGCCATGCCAGCCACGCTGTTAACACCGACATCAAGTAGGCCCGATCCCAAGACACTTGCCGTTCTTATTTTCTTTCCAGGAGGGAGTATCCGACTCAACACCACTGATCCCTTCACTCAGCCTCTGATCGACGTCGCCTCGTTGACCACGGACTTTGATATCTTCGGTCTCCGAGAAGCTGTCAAGATGACCCACCGATTTCTCAATGCTACGGCATGGCAAGGATATATTTTACAACCGGCATCGTTCAGTAATCTTTCATTCGGAGCCACGGACGAAGAAATCGAGACATACATTCGGGCTAATGCCGCTCCGAATGGACATGTAGTCGGCACGGCGAGCATGTCTCCAAAGGGAGCGAGCTACGGCGTTGTGGATCCCGATCTTACCGTCAAAGGTGTCCGCGGGTTGCGCGTCGTTGACGCATCTATTTTGGTCGGTGCTTTCTCAACACAGTGGATGAGGCTTCCTGGTTGACGCCTGTGTTAGCCTTATCTTCCTGCTGGATTTACGATGACTTCGACGTACGTAGTCGCCGAACGGGCGTCCGATATGATCAAGGCGAAGTGGTTGTAAAGCGTTATTACCATATTTGGGCCGAAGAGGTGAAATGTTTGTTCGAGTTGTTGTGATGTCGACGATGTAGTGAGTTGTAGCGATGTCGAAGGAAGTATCGGCAAACGTAAATACAAGTCCTGTGCTTTTGACGCTGCAGAGATTCGAGAAAGTCACTGGATGAGAACGGTCCTAAGTAGTCCATCTTTTTTTCTTTTCTGCGCAGCATTTGCAAGATCACCTGGATGCTATTTGCCTGATTTTTCTCAACAAAATCAAATGCCTAACCTACTATGTATGCCGTTCTTATGGAAACCGCGAAAGTTGAAATGGGACATTCCCAAAAAAGGCAGCTGATCTTCGGTTTCCGGTACTGACAACGGCTTCCATCGGGCCGAGTTGCAAATCTCACCCCATCATGTCTCTGAGACCTTATGCCCGATCACCAGGTCTGGCCACAGTGTTTTGTTCCCTCGATACGTAGCATATAAGGATGAGGATCTTATCTCCCTTCCCGTTCCCGACGTTGACGCCGCCAACTTTAACCTTATTCAAATAACGAGCTGAATGCCCCTCTTGTGCTTTGTCTGCTTTGCGACCCGGAGTAGGAGGGATAGCGTTGTGCTGGACTTTGACAGCGTTGTGCTGGACTGTGACGCTGTCGAAACGACGGAGACGCGGCGCCCGCGGCGGCAAGTAGAGGAACCGCCACATTTAGGAACGACCACGACCAATCTCTTCGATACTTTTCCGCGCGTGGGGTTCGGTGGTTATCGACGGTACTACGAGAGGCGTATGAAGACAGCCGCTATAGCTGCTACCGGTGCGTGCACCCATACGTCCAGCAAGTCCGCTATACTCACGACTCACCCAGCGGTAGCCCAAACGCAAACCTCCCCAGTCCACACCTCCCCCACCTCCTTCTCCTTCCAACCCTCTCTCTCTTCCATCGAGGAGCACGAATGGGGCTGGCAAACGTTGCCGAAATTCACTGGCCGGAAACCGCGTCGCAGATCGAGCTCGCGGAGAACGACCTCGTCTCTCCATAGCAATAGCACCTCAGACTGTCCACAACTTCAACTCCGCAAGAAGCCCCGCTTCCGCGCCTCGGCGCGCCCGCTCGTCGACACGACATATGCGTGGCCGAATTGGCTGGCCGAGCCGTATTCACCCCCGGAGGCGAAGACGTTCGGGGAGAAGGACGACGCGAAACCAAGGTCGAGCGAGTCGTCGTCATCGTCATCGTCGTCGTGGTCGTCGTGATGTACTTGAAAGAAACGTGTATATGTATTATCCTGCTGTATTATCATTATTACTTTTAATCTGTATCATGCGTGTAACACAGACCGAACCGAAATTATCCTCTTTCCCACCGCACCCAGGCATTTTTGAATCGTTCAGGAAGAATCCCCACCGCGAGAGGTAACTGCAGCGTCCGGAGCCGGCAATTGCTCTGTTTTTGGCTCTGGGTCCGCCTCTGCCTCCATAATAGACCTGAGCAGCGGTGCGGTAACTTTCCGCGTAGCGCTCGCGTTCCCCTGTTTGTATGCTCTAGCACGCACACTCGAAGGCACGCCCGCCAGCTCCATCTTCTTGTGCCTCGTCACCTTGACGTCCCTGTTCGCTTCCACCCCTGCCCAAAGCCGCGCCTCGACCTCGTCCAGTGGGAGCGTCTGCGTTTCCGTCCCATCGCGCACAAACCACGCCATCTCGCGCCGATGCTTCCCGTTTCCACGCTTTCCCCATGAGTTGTCCCGGAAGGATGTGAGTACGCCGAGGACGGAGAGCTTCTGGTGGGCCATCCATCGCTGGGCCGCGTCCTCGAGCCGGCCGTCGCTGCCCCACGTTTTCAGCTTGACGGGGACGGTCGCGAGCCCAGCTTTTATGGAGGGCGCGGAGGGGTGCCACCGCAGAGTGAAGGTGTACTCTTTATAGTCGCGGCGTAAGAGGTCCCATGCACCAAGGTGGGAGACGTCCGATTTCTTGGCGTCGAGGGTACCAGAGAGTTGTTTGACTTCTGGAATGAGGGAGAAGAGGGCATGGGAGTCTTTAGAGAGGGAGGAAAGGACGGTAGCATGGATGGTGTCGCGCAAGGATGAGCGGGGGATCAGAGTCGCTGCAGCGTTGTAGTCGACGGGTCGCGCCTTACCCTCTGTGATGAGACCGTTTGTGTCGACGAGGATGGCGCATAGGAGAAGGTCTGCGAGCTCCTTGGGCATGTCTGATTCCGTCGGGTACATATTCGCCATGTGGGACGAGCAGCTCCCGGCAGGCTCGATGTGTCGAGGAAACGCAGATTTGTAGAGGTACTCGTCCTCGTGGTGGTCGATAACTGCCACGACAGTCGGGTTTTTATTCCCTGCAGAAAACGAGGGACCGAGCCGGTTGTGATCTACGAGTGCGAACGTGTGCGACGGGAAGGGTTGGATGCCATCGAGGTCCGTGGTGCTCAGCAACTGCTCATGCGGCTTGTCAATTCCTGCGAGATTGAGCGCGTATAGATTCTCGGCGCGTAGATTCAGATCGTCGCGAGCAATTTGAATGAGCGGGATGCAAGGTTTTTTCTGGATTTCCGAGTGGACCCAGGCGAAGGCAATGGAGCTAGCCACCGAGTCCAGATCTGAAGGCGATGATGCGAGTCATGAAGAGACATATGTTGTTAAGGGTACCTCCCGCCTCGTTCCCCATCACCACGGTCCACTTGCCGCCTTTACTGGGTGTAGCGCGGATGTCGCTCAAATATTCTTCTTTCGCTTTGGAAAGGAAACTGGCGAGAGTTGAGATGCCTGCGGGAGCTGGGACCGGCGTTTTCGTGGTGCTCAACACGGCAGAAAGCCGCCGGAGCGCGCTTGGTTTGAAAGTCGACATGAGGGTAAGGTCAGTGAGCCGTCGTCTTTACGGCAGCCATCAAACGCGTACACGCATATTTACTTAAATCGCACTTGGAACGTGGACGGCTTTTTGGCTCGCATCGACGTCCGATTTTCGCGTTTCGAGTCGCGTACAAAGGTACTTACGCGCGTACCAGGACTTCAAAACGGTGTATAGTTCCCCAGAAATTCTCAAGGGCAAAATTCGCCTGTCCGGTCGCACTGTATTCAACTTGCAGGAGATTGGACGGCTGGGAAGGCGACACACGCTGCCGCAAGTGGTAAGATGTCCAAATCAAGGACCTAGCTGTAGCCTGTCAGAACGATTTAAATTTGCTGGCCGGTTGAACGCGATGGAGCTAGTCAGTTGTTAATTCGTCGGCGCACTACCTCTTCTGTGATCTCAACAACACCCTCTTGCTCATCACGCACACCGTCGCGCCGTGTCGAAGAGCGCGAGCATCGTTGCGTACCGCTCATGGGGGTCAACCACGTACAATTCAACAACCTCATATTCTGGAGATATTGATGTACACGATGGGGACCCTCGACCGCCAACTAGGCCGAGTTCCCGCCCAACTGTCCCTGCCCAGTCTTCTACGGTTGGGTCGCGCGTGGAGGTGAGTTCCGGGGAACTCGATGAAGAAGTAACTATTTCCAGGTCGGCGAACTGTGTAAAGACTTCATCTTGCCCAAAACCTCTTCCTGTGGCCCGCTTGATGAAGTCGAGATCGCTACCCTTGGTTGCAGAATACTTGTGGGGAGACTCGATCGCGAGTACTACGTCTTCGTCCTACGAACAGATTAGGCAACTGAAAAAAATGACACTAAAAACAATTTGCGTACCGTTCTCAAACGACGCTGAAACCAGGGCTTCGGGATGATCGTCCCCGTTGCCCTGGATATTGCCTGGCTGGACGAGAAATCAGGCCCATACTCCCACTCGACTTCGTCGTCATCTTTCTCCCTCGGTGTCGACTCCGGTTTGGGAGCAACCAGTTCGCCCACTGTGTTTGCCATAGACGCTCTCTGTGGTAAGATCCAATCCGGATTCTTGTTTGATTGTAATTGAAAGAAAACTCGCGCAGTTGTCGACCGTATGTCGTCGCCCTCGACTTGCGCGCCAAGGCCGTATGCATCAGCGATGAAAGCCATAAATAAAGCTGGATTCCGCCCGGGGAGTCGCCACATGAGTGTGCTACCTGTGCCGTCGACTACAGATCTAGGATTTATTGGTATAAAGCCGAAGTTTGTTGCGGAGTCGGCCGCTGGCAGAGCCGCTGCATCGAATATGCGATATAGTTTCAGTTGAGGGGAAGCCGAGGAGAGGGGAGGAGAGGTGGGACCAGGGGAGGAGAGGGGCGGAGAGTGTAGGATCCAGTTACCAAGTTGAAGCTGAACAATGTTGGGAATTTTGTCGGTCACAATATAGTGTGGTTGGTCAAGGCAGTCGTTTATGAAAAGTTGAAATAGATCGAGGAATGGTCGTACGGCGAGGGCCTGCGGGGAGGAGGAGGTCAAGGCGTCATCCAGAATCTATTGATTGTCAACATCGGGAGCCAGAGGCAAATAAATTATCCGTACCGATTCCAGTGTGGATAAGTTACCGAAATGGTTCTCCAAGTACCAGACGAGATACGATAGTACTTCTAGACAAGGTACAAAGCAAACTGGCGGGGGGTCGCCGCTCGGCGATGTCATGTACCCCAGGTGGCACGTAGGGCATGCTGGAGCTTAATCAATATTGGCGAGGAAAACTGAGAATCAACTAACCGCAGAAGCTATTCCCAGCTACCGCACGGGGCGGGTTACTTGCTAGAATTCCTAATTTGAACCCTGCAGCAGCCTATGAAACAAACGGTATTAGTGTCTGACTACAAGAGGAGTTGCAGCAGCAGCGCACCTGTCGTTCGGCGATGGACGCAGCGCTATTCAAAATATGCGCGATGCGTTGGGTAGGAGAAATCGCCATACACAAAGCACACCGTCCATTGAAAGTATTCCGCACCTGAGCTTTGGTGTGCTCCGTCAGGGTAGCCGACATACCAGGGGTGTTTGGTTGTGTCTAGCTTTTGAGCACATGATCCGATCGGGTCTCCAGTGTTTGCTTGCTGGAAGATTTCGTCGGGTGCATATTCGCCATGTGGGCCCTGCAGGCTCGATGTGTCAAGGAAACGCAGATTTGTAGAGGTCCTCGTCCTCGTGGTGGTCGATAACTGCTAAGACAGTCGGGCTTTTATTCCCTGCAGAAAACGAGGGACCGAGCCGGTTGTGGTCCACAAGGGTAAACGTGTGCCATGGGAAGGGTTGGATGCCATCGAGGTCCGTGGTGCTCAGCAACTGCTCGTGCGGCTTGTCAATTCCCGCTAGATTGAGCGCGTATAGATTCTCGGCGCGTAGAT
The DNA here is from genome assembly GCA_029378385.1 of Mycena metata. Lineage (NCBI taxonomy): Eukaryota > Fungi > Basidiomycota > Agaricomycetes > Agaricales > Mycenaceae > Mycena > Mycena metata. The sequence continues at coordinate 66,641 of JARKIB010000473.1, read as the reverse complement.
TCAGATCGTCGCGAGCAATTTCAATGAGCAGGACGCAAGGTTTTTTCTGGATTTCCGAGTGGACCCAGGCGAAGGCAATGGAGCTAGCCACCGAGTCGAGATCTGAAGGTGATGATGCGAGTCATGAAGAGACATATGTTGTTAAGGGTACCTCCCGCCTCGTTCCCCATCACCACGGTCCACTTGCCGCCTTTACTAGGTGTAGCGCGGATGTCGCTCAGATATTCTTCTTTAGTTTTGGAAAGGAAACTGGCGAGAGTTGAGACGCCTGCGGGAGCTGGGATGGGCGGTTTCGTGCTGCTCAACACGGTAGAAAGTCGCCGGAGCGCGCTTGGTTTGAAAGTCGACATGAGGGTAAGGTCAGTGAGCCGTTGTCTTTACGGCAGCCATCAAACGCGTACGCGCTTAAATCGCACTTGAAAAACGTGGACGGCTTTTTGGCTCGCATCGACGTCCGATTTTCGCGTTTCGAGTCGCGTACAAAGGTAATTACGCGCGTACCAGGACTTCAAAACGCCCCAGAAATTCTCAAAGGCAAAATTCGCCTGTCTGGCGAGTCGCACTGTATTCAACTTGCAGGAGATTGGAGGGCTGTGAAGGCGATACACGCTGGCGCAAGTGGTAAGATGTTCAAATCAAGGACCTAGCTGTAGCCTCTTGAGGAAAACGTAGGCAAAATTCACCTGTTCGGTGCAACTTGCATCGTTGGTCTAAGGAGATTGGACTGGGAAGGTGATACGCGCTGTCGCAGCGACATTTGAACGGCATCCTGGACGATGAGTTACCGTGTTGAACGTTCTACTAGTACCTGGCTGTAGGCTGTAAGTAGGCTGTCGCTTCGGCGCCCAGAACGATCGGAACAGTTGTTAAGGACACCTTTACGCGGTGTAGCTCGTTGACGCTACGTTGACTCACGTTGACGCGTTGACGATCGGGGGTAGGGCGATATGGTTGGAAAGAGAGCTGGCAGAGCCAAGGATTCACTGGGGCATGCGTTTCTCGCATGCTCAGTAACCTGGAAGCCCTTTGCGAGCGCGCTCAGTTTGCGTCGGCGTCTTTAAGCCCAAGACGGCACGTGAGCGCGTATGGCCCCTCTCAGCGTCATCGCGGGCGCTGATGATGCCTCGAGTAAATCTATTCTGGCCAGCCTGCACCTAAATATATTCAATGCCTACTACGAAGCCTCTTCTTCCAACCACCATGTCCGACTCTCCCAGCGCACGCTCCAGCGGCGCAAGCACTCCCGCAGCTTCAGGCTCGGGCTCACGAACAGTAACGGATCCTGTAACCCACCTCAACTTGCGAGGAATCAAGGACAGCACCTCGGAGGAGCTGCAGGCAGTTTCGACGAGGACTACTCCCTCTTCAGAGGACCCTCCCAACCCGGATGAATCTCATATGAACGGCCTCGTTGATGCGGAGTCGCGCAAAGACTTGGGAGCAGATGAGGTTCGCCAAAACAAGATGCAAACGGCCACCATTGCGGCTGTGGCGGCATTTGGGAGCTCGTCTCTAGTTCTCCTCATCTCGCGCGTCTTGGCCGGCTGGGCCGGTTCGTTATTCGCAGGTGCTATGTGCTGCATTCTAGCCTTGGGTGCCGCCGGCGGTGTATTGTATTTCTGGAATCCGCAAGTACCAAAGATACAACTACCCGGAGAAGAAACGCAGTTGCACAAGGTATGTCTGTCTGAATCATATTATATTGCCGAGAATTTATTTTGCAGTCCGAGTCCGATTCACCAGAGTCCGCAAAGTGGTTCAATGCCCTCCTCTACTCTCTATGGCCCATCGTGAACCCCTCGCTCTTCGTCTCGGTTGCAGATATGCTCGAGGACGCTCTGCAGGCCTCCCTCCCAAAACTAATACATGGTGTTCGCGTTGCCGACATCGGGCAAGGTTCTGAAGCTCTTCGCATCCTCGGCATTCGCTCCTTGGAGGGCGGCGACACGAGCAAAGCCTCCGAGGATGAAGGCGACTTTGTTAACCTCGAAGTCGCGGTTGCATACCGCGCACGGCCGCACGGAAAGAGCCTCAAAGACCGCTCCGGGAACCCCCACATCCTGATGCAATTCATGGTCGCCGGGGGCGTCCTCATTCCCGTCTGGATCGAGCTCACGGGCATCATCGCGACCGCGCGCATGCGCATCCAGCTCATGCCGAACCCGCCGTTCCTCTCAGCCATGACTCTTACGCTCCTCGGTCAGCCAAAGGTAAACTGCTGCGTTGAAATGTGTAGAAAACAAATCTAATACGAGCCCCCAAGATTTCGCTCAAAGCTACTCCGCTCGCGAAGAGCTTTTTGAACGTCATGGACGTCCCCGGACTGTCGAGTTGGCTGCAGAGCTCGATCGACGCGGCGGTGGCCGAGTACGTTGCGCCAAGGAGCCTGAATCTGGCAAGTCGAGCTCCTACTGCTATTCTCTAGCAGATTAAAATTATATCGTTTATTAGGATCTGAAGACGCTGCTCAGCGGCCGGGACCAGATGGACACCGAGACGGTTGGCGTCGTGGTCGTCATCGTCAAGAGCGCTGTGGGTTTCAAGGACGGCGACGGGGGCAAGTTCTGGGAGTCCTCCGCGGAGAAACGCGGCGATCCCTATGCAACCATAGGGTGGGGTTCGTATATGGATTTTCCTAGACGCTACATAAAGCTGAACGTCCTTGTGTAGGTAAATGGGGCAAGCCGATTTGGTCGAGCCGGTACGTGCTTTGTGCAGTTGTACCAACACTACTCACGCGTACGTCGACAGAATCATCGAGAACGAAGGGGACCCTGTCTGGGAAGAGGTCGCGGTGCTCCTCGTTGGGCCTTCGGAGTTGAACGCCAAGGAGAAACTGCGGCTTCAAGTGTGGGATTCAGGTAACTACCGTCATTTTTTTTCTACCTTCCGCTCATCATTATCGTCTAAAAAAGATCGCGATGCCGCCGACGATCTTTTGGGGACGGTCGAAGTCAACTTGCACGACATCATGAACGATGAGAAGACACTGAACACGATGACCTCCCGCACCGACCGCTTCACGGACCTCAACGGCAAGCCGTGGTCGGGCGAGCTCCGGTGGGACTGCGGCTACTTCGCCAAGACGACGATGGAGCAGCATCTCACGGAGAAGGGCGAGAACATCGACGAGTTCAAGCACGATATCGAGACCGAGGCAGAGCGCGAGTTGCGGGAGACCGAAGCTGTGCGACACGACAATAGGGAGGAGATTGACAAGCAAAAGAAGGCGGATATGAAGGATCGGAGCGACGAGATCATCGCGGGGTCGCCTCCGGCGAATGAGTGGCCGTCGGGCATATTGGCTATCCAGATCGAGCAGATCCGTGGATTGTTGGTGCAGCAGACGCGCGGGAGTGTGGTGCAGGAGGGTGCCGAGGACGAAGGGCAGCAGGATCTGCCGAGCGCGTACTGCACTGTTATAGTCAACCACGCTCGGGTTTACAAAACGCGTACGAAACTCAAGACCAACAAGCCTTTCGTGAGTTTATCACTTCCCTCCTTTTTTTGCCGTCATGAGTGAACGATGTATACAGTTCGCCGCGAGCACGGAGCGGTTTATCAAGGATTGGCGCACCGCGACGGTCATCATCGCCGTGCGCGACGAGCGCCCGCACGAAGCCGACGCGCTCATCGGCGTAGTCGTCCTCCCCCTGACGACGCTCTTCAAGAAGCGGTCGCAGATCTCCGACTCCTTCCCCCTCGTCGGCGGCGTGGGCTTCGGGCGCGTGCAGCTCTCGCTCGTGTTCCGCAGCGTCCAGGCGCGCATCCCCAAATCGCTCCTCGGGTGGGACATCTGCACGCTCGACATCCAGCCGCGCGCACACGAAAAGGGCGGCGACTTCCCCGCGGACCTCGGCGCGTGCAAGCTCGTGCTGCGCACGTCGAACTCCAAGGGCAAGATGCGCGCGCACCCGGAGGGCGGGTGGATGCAGAAGCACGAGAAGCCCGTGCGGCTGGCGGTGAAGCGGCGCTTTGGGGAGTGTTTGCTGGTGGAGTTCCGCAAGCCGCATATGGGCACGCACCACACGGTCGCGTTCGGTACGCTTTGGTTTAAGGATATCGCGGACGAGGAGGAGGTGACGGTGGAGCTGCCGGTGTGGCGCAATGAGCACAAGGCGTTGGACCGTGCGCGGGTGAATGCGGAGCAGCCGGAGGGGATGGAGAAGTGTGGGATGCTGGAGCTGAAGGTGAAGATGTGGCCGGGGCTGAGCGGGTACCACAAGGCGCTTGCACAGAATGACGCCAGCTTTGGAGATGTGATGGAGGTGCTGGACGCTGCGGAGGAGGTGGGGGGCGGAGATTCAGCGCATGATTCGCTACACGACGATGAATCGTCGAGCGACTCGGAGGCTGAGGAGGAAGGGGCGGGGGAGGAAGAGGAAGAGGCCAAGGACGGGGCGGGTAATGGTGGCCTAGTTTCCGAAGTCAAGAACTACAAGAAGAACAAGGAGGAAATGCACCGTAAGCACCGAGGCCTAATGCAGTGGGGAGGGATGAGAAAACTGGCGTGGATTGGCCACAACGCGGAAGACGCGGTACAGGATGTGGAGCAGAAGGTGAAAGGCAAATTTAAACACCATCAGACGGAGCAGGGAATGGACGTCGAGGCGTGAAGGATGAACATTGAACTCAGGACTTGTATTATTACCACGAACATTTGTCGATTAAATACCTTAATTTAATACAGACTATCTAGCGCCTATCCAGCCGACAACGACATCCTTCCCTTCTGCTGGCTGCCCTCTGCGAGCTACGGTCCCTTGGCTGCTATACACCTCGAGAACCCTCTCCGTCGCCAGCTCCTCGATGAGATTCAGACTCTTCGGTATAGGCGTATTCGACGCGGATGGGGAAGAGTTGATCATTAACCGGCGTGAGCACTGCAGTCGGATGAGTTCAGGTTTCATATTTTACGATAAAAAGACGACAAACGAGCTTGATGCCCAACCACGCCCGAACGCTAATCCCCATTGCGGGCTTGTGCTTTGGGGAGTCGATATCGCGCTCGCACATGTCCACGACAACGAGGAAGGTTTTCAGGGCAAGGGGGAGGTCGTTCGCTGTGTAGGCCGTTTCTGCAAATTGCAGGACGTAGAACGGATTCTGGGGTGCGAGGAGGAGAACGTGCGACAGCGCTTGGAGCGCAAGGATATATCTTGTCTCTGGCTTTAGAATTCTCGTTCGTTGAGTATTCAAGACGGAACCTACTGGTTGCAAGTGGTATATATGTCGGCCAGCTCTAACCAGCCGTCGACGTCGGTGTAGAACGTGTCAAGCAGTTGGGTGAGTTCCTCAACGGCCTTTTCGATCTTCCCGCTGCGGCGTAGAACGGAGATTTTGCGCTTCCATATTGCCTGCGCAATTTCGTTCAGTTGGTTCTAGGACCATGGGTGTATTGCCTACGCCATTCGCAGGATCCGCATTCAGCTGTTGGGTGTAGTATTGCAGCGCAACCTCTGGGGTTTCGGTGGCTTCCATGCGAATTCCCGTGAGGACATCCACACGCGGGGAATCCGGAAAACGTTCAGCTAATTGCTTCAGGCATTGCTACGGTCGTGGCTTTAGCACACCGCGCGAGGACGAATTACAGCACGCACGTCAGCGACGTCCAGTCTTCCTATATCAATCGACGCGAGAAAGAGTTGCTCCAGGACCGCCCAGCCTACAAAGATTAGATCCTAGCAGCGGTTGAATTCAAAGCGGCGCACCATCGTCCCCCAGCTGCTTGGCAGTTTTCAGGATAACGGATGCATTTTGGAAGGTCTCCTATGCAGATTTTGAGCGAATATACGACCACGACGCTCGGAGACTGACCTGAGAGGCTCTGGTGTTATTGGTGCGAAAAGTAGCAAGCTTTTCGAGAGACGAGGAAAGAGACATGATTTCGGCCGACGCGAGGGGTCAGGTGATAATAAGTCGCGTCCGATAAGGCCTAATATGCGCAAACATATTTACGGCCTTGAAGCCTTCTTCCACCCTCTCGGTTCTCTTTACTGACCGTTCCCTCACGGCTACGTCGCTCGCAGCATCTGCTCTTGGTTGTGTTTGCACCCCAGGGAAATTCCGGCCATCGGTAGCGTCGAATGAAAGTAGCAGAGGTTCGGCAACAACGTCGAAATCTTGGTTTTCCCCCTCCGGACGTCGCACTGAAGAGCTGAGATAGATCCTTGAAGTGAGAGGAATTTGATTGACTGTGGCCCAGTCGTAATAATCCATTGCTCCGGATGCAGCTAACATCCTTATGTCTCTCGCGCCGCCTCTGATGCCGTCTCTTTCCCTGTCTGATATAATGCATCCAATGCCTCCACTGCAGCGAGACCTGCCACAAAATTCACCTCTTCCAGAAACTCTCCATGAACATGACATCGCCGAGATACGCGCCAGGGCTCTTGAAATCGGTTTGGGAGCTGAGGGCTCTAATACACAACCCACTCCTCGGGAACGCGAGCTTCTGGACATGGTATCCCTGTTTTTAAGCTCGAAGGACAACTATTTCAATTCACGTTTCTCAGGTTCTGCGTCTTACGAACCCGGAACATCCTGTATTAGATCCATCTCAGCTTTTGCGCCAGGCAGACACAATTTCGGGTCTCATCCAGCAGCGAGAGTACCTGGTGCAGAGGATTGAGGAGGAGAAATCCAGATGGGAAAGCGAAAAAGAAGGATGGGACCGAATTTCGGAGGCCTTGCTTGTACATCGACATCGGAAAGTCAGAGGCCCTGACGATTCAGTAGGTTCCTGTTCTGTTCACATATTCAGACTGATAGGTATTCCGGTAGGAACTGAAAAAGATTTCTCAAAGTTTGGAATATGAGAACACCGCCCTGAAAGAAAAGGTAAATCTGCTTTTGTGGTCCCCAGCTAAACCCCTAATCGACGCGTTCCAGCTTGATCAAACGCAGGGTCGCATCAACGCCCTTGAGATTGAACTTTCCAAGCTCAAACCGCATCTCCTCATGCAGCCTTTTGTTCCTCGGCCTGTTTCTTCTTCTCCTGCGGCTGGATCTGTACATACTTCACCAGCTGCAGCCATACCTCCCACCGATTCCGAGATGGTCTTGGATGACACGCCATCTGTACCTCCACAAACCCAAGTTGTGCCGACGACCCAAACTACAGGACAGCCTCCCTCACTCCATTCACTGGCACAAGCCTCCTCTTACTTTACGTCTCTCCCTTTCCCATCCATCGACAACGTAGACGCCGCGATAACCCGCAAGCGAAAATTGGCCGCTCAGCTCAAAAAGGCGCTCCTTTCCACCGCCGCCTCCCAAAACGGCAACTCCGCGCGGGGGTTCCCAGCCCCTCCCGCCAACGCACGCACGGTGCTCAACGCGCCGCCGGCGGCAACGAAGAAGGCCGGGCGTCCTGGAAAGTCGTCCCGACGCGCCCCGCCACAGCTTTTGGCGTCAGACGCTCGCGCAGAGCACCTCCTTATCGCTGCGCGTCGTCTGGGCCGCGAGCGCGCCGGGATCGTCGCGGGCGTCATCAGTGCTGAACGCGAGCGTGCAGAGCGCGAAAAATTAGGTCGGGAAAAGGAACGCATCGAGCGTGAGAAGGAGCGGATTGAACGGGAAAAGAGAAACCGCGGCGGCGGGGGGTATTATCGCGACCGCGCTGAGCGGGGTGATAGTGGGCCAGCAGTGGGTGAGACGCCGACGCCGGGGAGGGACGAGGAGGGTAACAATGCGCGGTATGCGAACGCGATGGCGGGGTATGTGAATGCTGCTGGGACGCCTACGAAGGGCGCGAAAGGCGATACAAAGGGAAAGGGGAAGGTTGTTCCGACCCCGTTATCGACTACGACGCCGTTGGACTCGCTTCTGAGCGCCGCACGAACCATACAGGAGACATCCAATGGCGCGAATGCGGAAGAACCCAGCGCAAGTATGAGCAGTGTGAGCACCAGGATGACGACCCGACGACGGGCGGCGAACCCCAGCGAGCAACCAGATTCCGCGTCCCCACCCAAGCGTCGGAAGTTGTCAAACGAGACATCCACTTCGCCTACGCGAGCTCGCACAGCGCTGGACGTGCTCGCTGATCAAGCCGCGGTCGTCGGCGTCTCTGATGCGCCACCGACAAAGGGCAAGGGCAGAGGGAAGGGTAAGGGGAAGGCGGTGTCCAAGCCAGACGAGGTGGCAGTATCCGCTGACCCGCCTGTAAAACGAAAACGCGGGCGGCCACCGAATAAGGACCGCCTCAAGGCCGCGCCGCCTCCTTCGACAGCCCCTGTGGCAGGTGCGGACAACAACGGTGAAAGCGCGAATGCGACTGCGAGCGGGAGCGCAAGCGCCCCCGCGGGCGAAAATGGGGCGACTGCACGGCCCGTTACGCGATGGGTGCAGCGCGGGAGGCTCGCTACGAGTACGAGAGCTCCTCCTCGAGAGAAGGACGACGTGGAATCTGAGGAGGAGGATGGTGCCGAGGCCGAGGTCGAGCCTCCCGAGACCGAGATGCTCCCGCCAACGGACACGGTACCAGAATCAGCGCCGACACCGGCAGCAGCGCCGGTCGCAGAGCCAGTACCAGAGGAGCCACACCCGCAGGACGAAATGCAAGATGTTCAGCCAACAACCGTCGTTACTCCTCCACCCGCGGCCCAATCTCCGGCACCTGAGTCCCCGCCAGTACCCGAGCTGCAAAGCGGAATGTACCAGGTTACCTTCTCATCTGCAGCAGTCCCCCCCGCTTCCGCTCCCGAGCTAAATTTCGACGCTTTGACATCGACGCCCGTCGCTGCCCCTCAACCCGTCGTCGAGGAAGCGGTTTCTACTGCCATTGAAGAAAACCTCCCTGCTGCGGACGAAACACTTTCTGCCGCCAACGATGTGCTTACCCTCATCGATGAGATGCCTCCTCCCGTCGATGAAGTGCCTGCGGACGAAGTACTTCTCCCCGCCGACGAAGTACTTCCCCCCGCCGACGAAGTGCCTCCTCCTGTCGATGAAATGCCTCCGCCCGTCGATGAAGTGCCTCCTCCTGTCGATGATGTGCTTCCCGCCCTCGATGAGATGCCTCCTCCCGCCGATGAAGTGCCTGCGGACGAAGTACTTCTCCCCGCCGACGAAGTACTTCTCCCCTCCGACGAAGTACTTCCCCCCGCCGACGAAGTGCCTCCTCCTGTCGATGAAATGCCCCCGCCCGTCGATGAAATGCTTCTTCCTCCTGCCGATGAAGTGCCTCCTCCCGCCGACGAAGTTGTCCCTGTCGTCGACGAAGTGCTTCCTGACCCCGACGAAGCGTCCCCTCCAGTCAATGAAGTCACCCATCCCGTCGACGAGGTGCTTCCTGGCCCCGACGAAGCGCACCCTCCAGTCAATGAAGTCACCCCTCCCGTTGACGAGGTGCTTCCTGGCCCCGACGAAGCGCACCCTCCAGTCAATGAAGTCGCCCCTCCCGTCGGCGAGGTGCTTCCCGCCCCCAGCGAAGTACTTCCCGCCCCTGACGAAGCGTTTCCTGTCCCCAACGCACTTCTCGTTCCCAACGAAATTATTCCTCTCGATGAAGCGATTCCTGCGCCTCATGAAGTCGCACCGTCCACCACTGCGCTCAACGTCTTTGCTGACATCATGTTCGAGGACCCCATCCTCGACGCGGACGCTGACGGCGAAAGCGACCCCGACATCGACATGGACGCTAATATTCACCATTTCTGAATCCTTTCTTGTGTATTGGGCACCTCACTTGTAAAACACCGCACTGTACATATATCTTGGTCGATATTTTGACAATGAACCTGCTGTTGTTTGGATTGCTGGAGGAAAGAAAATACAGATGCGGGGGATGGGTCATAAATGGTTTTGGGCATGTAATAGGGAGCATGTAGTGTGTATGCAGAGCGAGGAGAGATAACCCGACCATCACGACCCAACGCCCACTCGTCCCCCACGCCGGTGAGCCAAAACTCCTGGCGGATGAGAGGACCTGCCAACTCCAACGGCGAGGTCTTTACTTCTCGGGGTTGGGGTTCCTGTCGGAGAGATACGTCGTCAGCGTACGGCTCGCAAGAGTTGTGCGGAGGCAAAATGAGAGGGAGAAAATCAGATAGGAGCGAAAGACGTTAGATGCTTGTTTATCAACACGGTATTTTCAGTGTGAACTATGCTTGTTTCGGTGTATATCATCCGGTGGGGGGAGCGAGGTGCGAGAGACCTCGAACGCAAGGCAAAAGTAAAAGTAGTAAAAAAAACTGACATTCTCCGCTTGCCGCCCGGGAGTGTTGTTACATTGACGAAGCTGGATGAAGGTCAGCACGGATAGTGGGAAGTAGGATGGAGGAGACCCACCGGCGGTTGTACAAGATGCGCTTCTTTGCGCGGCCCTTTGGCGTCTTTTTCTTCTCCTGCTTTTCGACCTTTGGTGTTTGCGATTTAACTTTGCCGGCACGGGCGAGAGAGCCGTGAACTGAAGTCAAGGACGACCATGAGCGACGGCGGCGAGCAGAACGACGACGAGCAGCTCCTACCTTTTCCCATGTTGCTTGAGGTGGAGAGCGAGCGTTTGCAGCCGATCACGTCTATGCAGCTGCTGAGTCACGCGTCACGTGGAGCACAGCCATGGACCGTCCATCGGATCGGTTCGGCGCGTTCGCATTTTGAACACAAGAAATTCCCCGTTCAACTTCCAAATAATAATGATAATACTGTACAGAATATACATACAAACACATGCAATAGAATAAAGATAAGCAGGCTGGACTGCGGCAGTAGTTAGCGTTGAGTTGAGATGTGGTGGTTGGAGTACGAAGACGAGGTACTCGAGTATCTGTAGGCACGGAGGTGCCTTCGCGCTCAGGTGTAGATGAATAGGTAGGCGCGGATGTAGGGCTGTGCTCCTCTCGAAGGAGATTAAATGCGTGCGAGTCGTGCGCTGGCTGGGCCATTATACCCGTCGTGCCATGCCATGCCATCTATCGGCCCATGGTTATGGGTTGGTGACGAGTCGAGGTGTCGGCTTATTATACGAGGTTAGACGTGACGAGGTTCTCGCGCAGCACGCGGTCGCGGACTGGAAAGGAAGTTAGCGCGAGTTCGAGAGAGGGATACAAATGGAGAAAAGGTACGCACTAGAATGTAACGTCTTCGCCGTCGCAGTGGTATCCTTTTGCAATCAGTCAGTCGCGGTCATCTTCGAGAAATAAAAACATTCCGCACCGTAACAGTCGTGGTATAGATGTACGCGACCCTAGGCTCAGGCGAGTGCTGTTTCTGGATCTCCTTGTATTTTTCTCGGAGGTCTATGCGGGGTGGCGGTTAGCGAACGGCAGATACATGATTGACAAGGACTGACATTTAACGACGGGCATGACCTCGTTGGGGCGGTCGCCATAGCTCGGCAGGTATGTCTTGATTTGGATCCCGCGCTTCAGCTTGCGTTTAAGGAGGTCGCATTTATTCTGTGGCGCGAGTATGATCATTTTTGTTGTTGATCTGGCAGACGACTCACCAGAAAAAGAATCAGCTGCGTCCGTGTGAGCAGCTTGGACGAGCAGATGGAGCGCCAGAGGAGCGTCGAGTCCTCTAAACGGTTTACTCGCGAATCCTCGTCGAGGCGCTCATCAAAACATGATACCGGACATAAAAAGATGATCACATCTGTGTTCTCAAAGAACGGGAGCCAGGCGGCGCGCTAGGTCCGATTTGAGTAGGCCATAGCAGAGGAGGAGAGGAGGAGGACGAGTACAGACCGCTGTGCGACACCCGCCGACGTCATAGAGTTTCCATATCCATGCGTTATCACCGCCTACTAGAGTAAGTGAGGTAAATGAAATGTGCAGCAACGAGGATGCCACGTACGGATAGGAAATGCGCCATCGTTGATGCGCAGGAGGTACTCTTGGATACCTACCGTGCGCAGGCGGGCGCGTACAATGTCGTCGTCGGTTGCGGTATAGGACCGCGTCGCGATGCGGTCAAGGTCGTTGAGGAAGAAACCCGCGGTGTCCACGAGGCGGACCTTACGGCGGTCAAGCGCTAGTTGTACAGCAGGATCATTCCACAACGCTTGCATGTCCTCTTTGCACGTCATGAGAGTGATGGTAGACGAGTCGAGGTCCGCATGGGAGGACGGACGGGGTGATTTAGACGGGTCGATGGCATCGGTCCAGCTGCGGACAGAAAATTCACCCTGACGTTTGGCGGCGGGTATTGGGGCGGGGTCGTCAAAGGGAGTCGCCGCCATGGGCAGCGAAGGGTGTATTGGCTCGGCGCCGGCGCCTAACCGGCGCTTTAGCTCTGCTTCGACTCCGCGGAGGGGGGCAAGGCGGATCATGAGCAGGCGGTGCTTGTCCGTAAACACGTCTGCCGCCGAGTCGGAGAAGCGACGGGGAGCTTCATCCTCTTCCAGTGGAACGTTCCCGCTCATCTCTTGCTCGATGATCTGAAGAATAAGAATGATTGAGCGGATGATGTTGAGCTGCACAACTGCGCGCCAGCCACCGCGCTCCTTCTCCCAGGCCTCGCGGGCGTATTGCATTCGGAAATCTAGAGTCAAAATCAGCCCCAGATACACGATACAGACGCATTGATGGATGTATTCACTCTTGAGGGTTGTGGATTTGCCTGCAAGCGCATGAATACACTGCTGGGTACAATGGGAGGGTGTGCGCACCGCTCTCTCCCTGGCCCAACAGCAGTATGCGCAGCTCCTTGCGGGACTTGCGTTGGAGGGCGCGGTCGCGTTTGATGTCTTCGTCGATGTTGTCGCTGATGCGCTGTGCGTCTGCCTCCCGTTTGAGCCGCGCGGTCATCTGCGCGGGGGTCTCGTCGGGTGGCGGGCGCATTATCTCGTAGAACGGGTCGCTCTCTGTGGGGGTAAAAGCCATCCTGGTGGTTTAAGATCATCAAAGCCTCGACGTAACAGTATTGATTCAAAATACTACTGCTTACTGAGATGATGCCGACATTTATCCCTTTCTTCCGCCTCTTCCTCACTTGCATTTCATGCCCAATTTCCATCTCAGTCCCTTGTCCACGGACTTGGATAAGCTGAAACGCGAAGAACCCTCATCTCATTGAGTCAGTCCTCTAAACTAACCTGAACTAACGAAACGAGCCGCGGTGAAGCGCGGTTAAGGCATTGGCACAACTGGCACCGGCATGAGACGGATCTGCACACTGTCCATCCGAGTGCTGATTCCGAGCTTCGATGTGATGAAGACTCACGGTAGAGGTAAGTAGGTTCGCATCCACAAGGGCCATTCAATGCTCAGTTTATTCCTTTTACTGTTCAATTGGCCTGAGGCTGATTTAGGATTTTCTCTGAGAGCCCTGAGCCAAATTCGCGCTCTGGCGTCTTGAATTTAGATGACGTGGTTCAATTTCTTGGTTCAATAGTCTTGGTTCAACTCTGTGCACTCGGAGTTACGAGCAGCCTGGAACCCTGCTAGGAATGCCCAGCTGGCAGGCAGCTTGTATAACCGAAGTCACTTGCCAGTGCTCATTACTAGCATTACTAGCGGCCGTCAAAGATGCCGTATCACCGACGTTCACTAGTATCCTGGCCACGGGGATGTCGCGCTGCAGGTTGAATATATACTTACAACGGAAACGAAACCATGAAGATCACAAGTGCCGTGCAGACGGACGACCATGTTGCGACTCGGATAATTTGAACTTTGATTATTTTTTTTACCAGCGGTTCGATTTGAAGACGACGAGGCCAGCCTATAGGCAAGACAGCTAGGAGCAACTACGACACGGATGCTGGACGTATGCTGCGATAGGCGCTCCAAACTGCAGCCACCGATTTATTCAAACATGTGGTTACAGTTCAATCGGTGGTTGAAAAAACAGGTAACGGAGAAACCAACCAGGTCCTCAGTATGATATTACAAACGAGTTCGCAGTAGTGGCGTTGGCCGGTGGCCTTCCTCTCCTCCGCAGTAACAAGCGGTTTGAGCTCGACGGACGGGGATTTGCCAGTGATGGTTGAGAAATCTAACTTTCGTCAAGATTTCCCCAACCTCGTTCCCGAAGCAAGCACCGTCGATTCTATAACAGTGGGGAACAAACGTAAGGTACAGGCAAAGCTTCAGGACTGTAATTATGGTCCAAAAGACCGCGTTGAGAAATAATTGTGAAGTTGAACCAGCGGACATCATTTGATGGCTCGTTGCGGCGGCTGACAACCGGCACAGACAGTCTAGTAGAACTCTTTCGTCTTCGTTTTAGTGAAGTTGAGTACTTACAGTAGAAACCAACTCCGGTCGGTCAGATGTGGCGAAGAGCGAGTAAACTTATAGTCTAATGTTGAACTTGCTTTCCGGCTGCTGCGGCATATTGTACGGCAGCGTCCGGCAGCCGGCATGTGAGCACAACAAGTCTGGATTCATGCGTATTGATAGACCAGTGTAGAGTGTACACTGTAAAAGCAATCATGGTGCCTCGAGCTTCAATAAAAGCCGCTCCAGCAATTTCTCCATCTTCTCCATGCGCCCGTCGACAGCCGCCTCCATCTTCTCCATGCGCCCATTGACAGCCGCCTCCATCCGCTCCAGGCGCTCGTCCATCGCCTTCTCGTGCTTCGTGAACCGACCCTCCAATTCCCCAAGTCACTCCTCTACCGACAAATCACGTTCCTCCACTAGCTCCTGCACCCTCACCAAATCGTGCGTGCGGAAGTCGTGGTCCCCGAACTTCACGACTTCGGCGCCTTTCAAATCGCAGTCCCAGCAAATAAAGTTGTCCTCGCCGCACTGCACGCAGTACCAGCACGGTTGGACCGCCGGCTTGGTGCAGACGCGACAGGCAGGACCGCTGGGGAGCCCTTCGGATGGCGCAGCCGAGACCCCCGACAGGGGCAGTAAAACCGAAGAACTCTCCGAATATTCCGGACCGGCTGCTCCGGCTGGGGACGACTTGAAAAATGTCCGCGCCTGTTTGAGCGCCGCTTTTGCGTTGCGGTAGCTGTGGGGTACATGAGCTCGCGGTGACTAGGATCAAAACGTTGGTCATACGTCTCGCCGAACTGGCGGGTGTGTATTACTCGCTGTACTTTCATCAGGTCGTGGTGAGGTAGATGGGGCTTTGGCAGGCTGGCCCGCACGACGCGGTTGTCGATGCAGCCCGGCGCTGAGCAAAAGTCGATCGTGTTGAAGGTGTCTTTCATCTATAGGGTGTTTAATCCAATTGATTCGCGCCTTCAGCATTTGCGAATACCTGGCACACAAGGCAGTTGATGCGGGCCCCACCAATACGGCACCCACAATTGTCGCAGTTAGCACTACACCACACTCAATAACTGCTTCCATGGAAGTTATTCGACGACGCACGTATGCCCAGTTGTTGCGCGAATTTGGTTCTCGGCAAGGGAGTATAAAAAACGGCTTGAAAGTTTGTTAGGGCAAGGATTCCAGAGGTCACACCGAAGCGAGCCTGTCCGCCGCCGTGAGCGCCTTCCTTATGCGCGAGAACTCATCCCAGTCATCGTCCGTCATCGGCGGGCCCCAGTCCTTGATGCTGTGAATATGAAATTCAACAAAGCGTTTCCGGATATCCCGTCGCTCCTTGAAGAACGACCACGACCACCGGCTTTTACGGATGTCATACAGCACCGCGGCGATCGCAAACGCCCACAGCGCTCTCGGCTTGTTGGCTGCCAGGTCAGCCGGTGAGGGTACGAAGCGTGTATGCTCCGGTGTGAGGCGCTTGAACACAAACGAACCGCGGTGCCCTGCGGGGTCTTCATCCATGTCCCATGTACCTGAGAGGGTCTCCGTCGCGGCACTCCAAGTGCCGTTGACGTACTGTGTCGGCAATCGAGCAGGGAACGAGCGCTGCCAGGTGAAGGACACGATGCCAGGATCGTCGCCCACGCGGCACTCACCCATGAGGTTGAAATCGGTCCCGTTGGAGCGGCCGGATGCGGTGAATAGCTGGACATCTTCGCCTTGTGTAGACGAGGGCTTAAGATCCATCGAGATCATACCCCCTGTCGGAAACAAGAAACCATTCCAGTGCCCCAACATGCCCGCTACAGCCTCTAACGCCTTGGGAGCGGCATCGTCCACTGGCTCGGGTTTCGGAGGAGCATAAGCATCGAAGTCAAGTGGCTCCCGATCGAGAGGATAGTTGGTAATTTTCTTCGCATCGATGTCTTTCGCTTCCACGCTGTCGTCGTAGACATATGTAGGGAACTCCCTAGCAGAAACATCAGGTTAAGCTTACACAGTGAGTGACTTCACTCACGCCTCCTGTACCAGTTTGGCGTCCCAAAGCAGATTTGGTTCGTTCATATACTCGTACTAGATGGCTGGTGAGCATCATTGACAACCTGTCAAGTTCACAACACTTACCAGGCCAAACGCAAAGCCCTTGAATTGCTGCTTCAGATCGAGCTTTTGCTGTTTGAATATCGCTGGGAAAACATCAGCACTCTGAGTATGTACGAGGTAACGAAACAGGACTGACTTTGCAGTTCTTCCACCCGAACCGGAACGGCATCGCCGACCCACTGCAGCGTATCCACCGCATCCCACAGCTCATCAGGATGGACTATCCGAGTTTGACAAAGACGGAAGATTTCAAAGTGTCTTTCGAGAAGGAGATAGAACACTGGGAGCAGATATCTGTCGATACGACCTGGCCCTGGAAGAAACGCGATAAAGAAGGGAAACCGCAAAAAGATGAAGGGGCAAACCTGTGATCAGTTCAAGGGTATCAGACGTGTCAATATCGTATTGTACAGCTTCCAAGTTCGCTGCAGATTGTCTAAGTAGTGTCCACGATGGTAGTAACGACGCCTACCCCGAAGCCTTGTCTCCTCCGCCTCAACGAACGACTTGAATTTCGCCTGAGACAGGTGTAGGTCAACGAAGGTTCTACCACCGAGGGCCCAGAAACCAACCTGCAGGGGCTCGTTCACGGTGCACGTACTTAGGACATCGTCAGGGTAGACTGTCAGGTAAATCTGCTGAAGGTACGTGTCGACGGAAGACTTGTTGACAGGGAGGATATTCGGTAGTATCGCGAACATTTTTTGGAGCAGAAGCAAGATCTTATTGGTATAGAGCTGCATCGTCCGGTGCTGCCCGACAGCCCAGTAAGCGATCCACCGGGGAAGACTGGATCAAACGTTAGATCGGAAGAGAAAAGCTCGAGTTACTAAAGTACCTCCAATCCAGTGGCCGCGCGGTGGTGAACGCGTTCACTTCAGCGATGGTGACAGATCCCGATGCATCGTCGTCCCAAGCTTCTGATATGGCCTGCAGACGCAAGACACTGAGGATGGAGCGTCATTGAACAGTAAGTTGGATAGCCGGCCAGACGTACCTGATGTACTCTAAAGCCCATTCGTCCTCCTTGTCGATGACGACCACAGGGTGGTCGTGTTCATTTCGGTCTCTACGCTTGGGCTGGTCCTCTTGAAAGTAGTCTCGCAGCGCCATAACGAAATGCCGCACCAGCCCATTTCCTTCCAGATGATGTGGACGTTCTAATCAGATATATTAACGTCGGGGACGGAGGCAGGAGCAGCACGAACAGGGTCGATAATCTTGTCGTGAGGGCCCGCATTGATTGCAGCAATGACCCTATCCCCCTGTCTTTCCACAGCACGACTCAGCTCGTCACTATAACCATGAGCGTCCGCCGAGCGTAATAAAAGTGAAGACCGACATTATCTGACGCTTTTGGACCTATTTGCGTGTAAACACGATCATGTTCTGCTCCATCGCAACATCTGGGTCGGTATGCAGGTCGTCTTTGAGATCCTGCCAGTCTGATGGCCTGGCCATTTGACCGACGTGGACCGCCGCAGTTTTTTTAGGGAAAAACTTGTTCTCGTAGTCGTTCAGCTCTTCGAGAGCTTTATTGTTGTTCAAAACGGCCGACCCGCCGCGTTGTTGAATTTGTCTGGGAATAATGAGCGATATGCGATGAGGGAAGTAACACAACAAACCGATCCATCTCTTTTTGTTCCGGGGTCACAAACTGCTGGAACAGCTTCAGCATCATGTCTATCTTCGCATTCATCTCCTGCGTCGTCTGATCCACCGTTTTCAAAGCTCGGTTGGCCTCGTCAACTCCCACAGCAGTATGGGGCGCCATAGCGAATTCGAACTCCGAGCGGCGCTTCGTGAACGCCCCGACGAACTTGACGAGTTTTCCCTCCCGAATCGGCCCCTTGATGACCTTTACGATTAGCTTCTTCTTCGAATAAGTATCGCAAGCTGGAGAAGCCGTGAGTCATATTTGTTGTTCAGTCGGCGACTTGCTCACCATTGGAGCATGCTTTAATATCGTCAGCAGTACCCATGACGATGACCTGCATCCGGCCCTTAATCGTGGACCCATCGGGAGCGACTGCATCGGCATCTTGAACACTCTTGAGCCTGAAACTTTGATTAACGCCAAACCGGGGCATGCGAACGATGCATACTGTAGGAGAACACCCATCATCTCCTTCATCTCCATGTGAAGGGCGAGTATTTTGCGGTCGTTATCGCGTCGCTTTTGCTCCAGGGCCCACACGGCTTTGAACGCCATTACCGCAACTGAACGTGGGTTAGTCGAAAGAGCCAGATCAACCAAAGGGCAAGCATACCGCCAATGAATCTAAGAGGCTTGGTCAGTTTATTCAAGCACGAGAGAGGGAAATACGAACGGATGGAGCTTGGCGACTAAATTTTATTAGAACAATCGCGCGGTCATGCAAAACAAACGTACCCTCGTCGAGCGCGCTCATTAGAACAGGCATACCCTCCATGAACGAGTTGATTCCATTCTCAACGGCCTCCAAGACGCCCGCGGTATCCAACACCGGCTTCACATTGGTCACGATCGTGTTACCCTTGGCTTCATCTGCCATGGCGCCAGCAATCCCATTTTCTGCAAATCGACATCAGGGTCAGGTCCGCCGCAACAGCGACCCAACACAACTCACCCATTATCTGAAGAGTCTTGTCGACCTTGCTGACTTTGGGATCTGTTGTTGCGGAAGCCCAGGCTGCCTGCATATCTTTCGAAAAATCGTCTTGTGGGATAGCGTTCCCATTGCTGTTTGCTGCGGGTAGCTGTGGCGAAAGATTCGAGCGATTCGGGTTCGCATTTGGTGCCACATGAGTGGAAGACGAGGCGGTTGCTGATTTATGCGGGAGTGGAGGAACCTGAACGTCTGTACTCGAGCTCGACGCTGATTGAGCGTGTTTGTGAAGAGCTTTGTTGCTCAACCGCTCCAAGAGCTTGGGCATAGGCATGTTGGGCGTTCGGGCGTTGAACGTTGCCCCATTGTGGCCTTTTAGGCTCAACTAGTTGGTTCGCTTATGGTGATCGATATCTATCACTCAAGCCTCATGAGCGTGAAGGCCGTGAACCGGAACTCTCCACGACATGAGAATTGAATTGCTTTCCAGGTCCAGGTACCAGGGGCGCGCCACGGGGAAAAGAACAAACCGACGTCCTTCTTCAGAGCAACATGAGTAGTACGGGCCCCGGGGAGATATGTGCAAGCCAAGAGTTTCGTGTTTGTCGTCGAGCGGGATTCGAAAGGCTACGCTGGGCTAGAGGACGCCGAGGTAGTGCATTACTGGCCGGATGGTTCGCGCGCAACGATAGGGACTAACGCAACACGCACAAAAGAGCGACACCGCCACTTTGCTTCTTTTTCACATGCCGTTATCGCGGTCCCAGCTATGTTGGGAGGATCTCAGCGCAAGAGGACGAGTGTCGAGAGAAAGCGCCCAGTGGCTTGCTCGGTATGGGATTCACCCAAAGTAACCAAGAAAACATGTACAATATGTCAGTAATTTACAGTGCAGGTATGGTGAGTTACGAACAGAAAGTAATCAAGAAAATACATCGTATGCAGCAGAGATAGTGTGTGTGCAATCAACTCTCCCCAGGATCCTTCCACGTCTCCAAACGCGCTATCGCGATTCCGTCCTCATCGAACAACGAGGGGAAATTTGCCGTACGCTTTCGGATGATTGCGCGTAATTCCTCAATGGGAAAGCCCTTGATACCGCCACTGGCGTAGAGCTCTGCAAACGATTGCGGCTCCGGTGGCTCAAACACATCGTCCTGCGTGAGCGGGAGAAGCGGCAGGTCGAATCGAGGGGTTACTAAAGCCCAATGGGAGCGCATGATCCGCAGCGACGGTGTGGCAAGCAGCAGAGCGACCACGTCCACAGTGGTAATGCTGAGCGGCCAAGCGGGAAGAGTTAGCATCTCCAGGCGGCTCGAGCGCGCAAGGAACGCAAAGAACTCAGGGTGCAACCCATTCTCCAAGTCGATCTGGAGGCTTAGCGAGAGCATGTGTGGGAAGGTGTGGGCAATGACAGCTTCTTGAGGCACCCACCCCTGTAGGATGAGCTTGCGGAGGGGCCTGCACAGCTCAGCCATGTGGGGCACGTCCCCGTCAATCATATAGGCTTCGAAAGAAAGCAGTCTTGGGCACTCGCTGAGAAACTCTGAGAACTCAGAGGGCAGGATGTCGTCGAGGGTCAACTCCGTTATCTGGTGCCAAGGAAGGATGAATCTGGATGGGCGCACACGACCGTAATCACCAGTCAGGGCGAGATGCCGGAGAGACGGCGCATCCTCAAACGTCTTGCCTTCCAGTTCATCGGTGTCGTCGGTGTCGTCATGCCAGAAATGAAGGAAAAGGGACTTGAGGAGCGGAATCTTGCCGCGGACGGCATCGAGTTCCTCGGGGCGGTCCAAGTCAAGGAACAACTCACCCCAGCGGTGGCTGAGATGAATAATTTCCGCCAGCAGGGGTTGGGACGGCCAGTTGCTTTGAATAGAGAGCGGCCTCTCCTTTGCATGGGACACGTAAAATCTGAGCTGAGCAAGTCTCCGCTCGTCGGAAATGTCCTTTGTGAGGTCGATCATGGCCCAAAGCTGGCTCATGTCGAGAGCCACGCTCCGCCAAAGGCTGCATACATGCACCAATGGCAGGGCGTCGAGGCCTACGAATTCGTTCTTCACGACAAACGTAAACACAACACGGAGGCATTCCGGGGGAAGTCGGCTAATGGGGGAGACTAGGCCGCGAACCGCATCCAAATATTGCAAAAAGGTTCGGGACTGAAATTGCTGAATTATCCCGCACAGGCGGGCCACCTCTCGCGCACCGGCAGAACGAAGGCGGTCGCAGCATGGATGAATACAGGATTGAGGCGCTGTGGCCGCTGTGGAGAGCGATAAATAAAAGGCGGGTGGAAAGGCAAGAGTTGCTCACCCGACACCAGACGACCGGGACGGCATTCTTTAAGGGTGGGCTTCAGCCAAAGGAGTTTCTGTTCATACGAGTGGTGTTGAATTTGATAGCGCGACATGTCGGCCAAGACCCGAGTGGTTTCTCGCGGCCGAACCTTACGACCGGCGCGCAAAATTGCCAAGGCCGTTTTATATCCCCGCTCGAGATCCTGGGCCAGAGCCGCGTAGTCGGTGCAGCATGCCTTGGTGCACTTTTCCCGAGGTTCAATCGCTGCCTCTGTTTTCAACTTCAACGGCGCTCCCGTCTGAACAAGAGACCATTACCTGAGTTTTTCGTTCGCGTTGATTTGCGGGGAATCCCAACCGCCTTGACCTCGTTTTCCCTCCCTGGAAATACTGGTCAAAGATACGTTTGCTACGCGACGATTTAAACCTACCTTTCGGGGAAATTTTTGACGGCTTTGAATTGCCCGGCTTGATGCCGCCGGCAGTGGCTACCAACGTAGAGGCGCGCCGTCCGACTAGATCTACGCTTAGCCAAAGTAACAGTGTAGGAAGCACGAGCACCGTACCATTCGCTGGGGCTAGAGGGCGCCGAGGTGCGTTGGTGGGTTTTTGACTCAGAGGGCCGGAGCGCAACGATAGGGCCCACGAATTCGACGCCGAAGCCATGGTGACTTGAGACAACCGAGTCCGCAGGCGACCTTGCGCTTTGAGGTTCGAAGTTCAACAAGCAAGAGTGGCACGTCAACGCGTCAACACGGACAAAGCGCGACACCGCCACCTTGCTTCTTTTCCACATGCCTTGCGCTCGAAGGGATCCCTCCTATTAATTCCGTACTGAACTCTCCGCGCCGCCTTTCAATCATCCCTCGAGGCCGGTACTATTCTACCGCATGTGCACGGTTCCACCGTCCCAGCCTCAAGCTCTCTCCCTCCCTGCAAGCATGTACGAACTCGACGCTCGTTTACAAGGCTCCCTTTTCAATCCACAATACCTCTCCCAGCCATTGCTCCGACCGACTAATTAATTTCCTGACTCTCAAGTTCACGTCGAGGTTCCGGCCAGTCCGCCCTCTGTACGGATAATGTTGATCTAATTCATCTCCATCGTGGATCCACGGCTGCCTTGATTCGGGGAAGAGGATAAAGAGTGAAGGAAAAATACAGCCTGCGGCGAACTCTTCAATACTTGAGACTCCCACCATCCCCCCCAGCGCAATCAATATCTCTCGCAGGACTCTTCAATCTGCCAGCCGTATCCGCTCCCCAGCATCGCGCTCCTCGTCGAGGTGCGCTTCCCTCCACTTCCTTCGCGTCTCGCGTTTCCTGATTCTCCATCCTCGCCGCAGATTGGTTCTGTGTCTTGCTATCATACAACGCGAACGACTTACCCCTCGTTTCCCGACTAACCAACTGATTCTCTCCTTCATGGACTGCCAGCCCGGAATCATCGCCCTCTCTGACCCCAAGCCTCAACCCGGCCAATACCCCATCTCCGCGTTCCATTCTGCCCATCGCCACCTCCTCGCCAAACGCCGCAAACTCAAAGTCCGCCTCCATTGGGCCCCCTGACTCGGAGATTCCCCCTCCTTCGACGGATCTCGTTCCACTTCTTTGCTGCACGTAATTCCGACGTCCACTTTCGACGCGGTTTACGCAGGTGGATGGAACGTCAGTTGAGGGCGCGTTTGGAGGACACAGGGGAAGATGTGGGTGAGTACTTCGAAGTCGAATGGTCTGGCGACGCCGATACGCTCCGCCCGGTGACCTACAGCAAAACTACCGGGAAACCGCCGTGGAAACGGTTGCATCTTCCCGAGCCCGATACTGAAGCCAGTGATTACGAGTCTGATAGTTGGAATCACGAAAATTTATTGCTAACGGATGACTTGGAGGAGGAGGAGGATCTATAACCGCGGGCGGTAGGAGCAAGGCGGGCACTGATACATCATGTAGTCTTCTCAACGGAACCTTAACGAAGGGTATTTGGACGCCATCAATGCTTTTCCTATGAGTCTCATTAATGATTATTGCAACGGAATAAGTACTACATTGTGGCGTGAGGTAACATATTTAATACCGAACCCTCCAATGAAGCTGCATGTCCCGCTCCAGACGATTTTGACAGAGGAGGTATCGACAGAAAAATCAGTGGGTCTGTTTATTGGTCCATTCAATGTCGTTTCAAGAATCAAACGCAGGGCGAAAGGGAAACAATAGACAACTTGTGGGGGTTTGCATCAAGTCGGAATGCTCATAGCGAATCGTGAAAGAGGGCATCTATTCGTCTGATACACGAGAGAAAAAAAGAAAGGTACAACGGTCTAGAGTACACGAGTTACAACGCAGGATATAAAAGAAATCGAAGGTGGGGAGCGGTTAACAGTGCAGCTGGCACCTTAATTGATGTTCTTGGAGCAGCTCTGCATCTTCGGCCGGAGAGTGGACCAGGTCGAGGAGACAAGTTGCCTCTCGGCCGACGTGATGGGCTGGGTTACGAGGCTCGGCATTTGGAGCTGGGAGGGAAAGGCAGATGAGAAGTTATTCAAAATGGGAGAAGAGGGGTACTGACGATGCATGCGTTGGTCAAGTCATTGTAAGCCTGCTGGAGGGCGGAAAGGTTGGCGCCCGAGCCTTGGGCGCTGCTGGCAACGTTGTTGATCTAAATACAATTCGTGAGACCAAGTTTGCGGTTCGTAGGGAGGGACATACCTGGCTGGTGAGACTGCCGAGGTTGGTGAGGAAGCTCTGAAGAATGGTCGATATGTCGTTTGCGTTTATGCTAGAAGTTCCGACAGTGCCAGAACTTGAAGCTCCCGCAGTGCCAGAAACTCCGCCAGTGCCGAGGGAACCCTGTTGAGAATTAGAGCTGAAATGCGTCTCGATCTACGAGAACTTACAAGAATTCCGGTCAATCCGTTGAGACCGCTTGTGACGCTTCCGAGCTGAGTAGTAAGGCTACCGATTTGGCTTTGGAGACTGTTCAGCTGCGAAATCGGTGTTGGTGAGGAACGAAAGGCCAGGACGATCACGCGAAAGCCTACCTGGCTAGTGACTCCAGTGACAGTGTTGAGAAGCCCGGTAACCGAGCTCAAGATGTTGGGGAGGAGAGTGCTCGTAAGTCCGTTCAACAAAGAGTTGACGCTGGTCAGGCTGTTCAGCAGGTTTGTGGCCGGATCGCTGACGCTGACACCACTACCGCCACCGCCAGTGACGGGAGGTGACGAAGCACTGGCAGAAGCGGCGACCGACGCGCTGGCGAGGGAGGCAGAGGCGCTCGGCGGGCATTGAAAAATGGTGACGGTCGCAGTGGGCGCCAAATTGATTCCGAAGAGGGGCGCCGGGGCAGCGGCCGAAAGTAGAGGTGCACCGAAGAGAACAGCGATGGGGATGAATTTCGTGAACATCGTGAAAGTAGAGCGTAAGAGGTCGTGAAATGGAAGTCGAGCTGAGTTGACTGAAGAAATTGAGGCTGAGGGCGGCCTTCTTATAGACTTGGGCCCCGCGGAAGCTAAGCGGAACTCGGAGGACGTGAACCATTCACGGGTCAGGTCTTGCAGCGAACTATTGTCTTGCAGGTCGGGCCGTTTTGAGACATAGCGGAGCGGAAGTCCTCCCACCTGCGGGTCAATCGCGCACCGCTTGTGGGGTCCTCTAAAACTGTCTCAGAGTGAGTACGATTTCCAAAGAGTCTAGGGTCCTTTGGGGCGTGCACCGGCAAACCTCAACGGACTAGAGGTGCGGGTTTTCATCCAAGAAAGATCCAAATTAACGTAGGCGGGAGTGTTGGGAAAGAAGAGCTCGGGGGGCTTGTTTGTCGCGCGCGTCTGCGTGGATCTGGATCGGTCTTGATTTTCGAATGCGACTCGCGATCGGACCACCGTGACGTTCACTCCCGACTCACGGAGGTGGGTTCGTTCTGTTTACCAAACTCAAGTTGAGGATGAATTTAAAGCAGTGGGGGAATGAAGGGATGAGGGATGTCGCGATGCATTCCCGTCGACGCGCAAGTACACGTATATGTGATCTGATTTTGATTTTGATTTTGATTTTGATTTTGATATTCAGTTTTGTAACTACATGTAAGTAGCTAAACGCCATGGTAGTTGTACGATTTGGGGTTTATCAGGTACTCGTAAGGTGGGTGTGAGGAATGCAGTTTTTATACGTAGAAGTGAAAGGAACATGATGCGGTATTGGAAAAAATATGGTGGATTTCTGGGTATTTGGTCGTAAGGTGAGGCCTGGTTATATTGAGTTCGTTGGATGAGGGTGGTTCAGATGTGGTTATGAAAGGGGAGAGGTATGAGAGATTATGAGTAAATAAGATAAGTATGTAGAATAAATAAGTAAACCGAGTGGAAAGCAATGCAAAGAACAGAGGAAAGCAACTCAGCGATTCACAGGCTTCTCGGACGCTTCGATGAAGGCCCCCAGAGCCTTGAGTATTTTGGGCTCGGATAACAGCGCTATGACGTGGAGCGACCCAAAGTGGCCTGCGCGCTTCGCGGCTTCATGGAGGGGCTGGCGAAGCGGTTCCAGCGCGGGGCTCTGCAGGAGGTAGTGGGCGTGTGTTTCGAAGGGCTCTCCGCATGCCTCGCAAGCCGGAGAGGGTATGAAACCGGATTTGTGGCGGTGGGCGTTTAGGTGCGACGGGCCGGTGCGAAGGCGGGAGATGGCGGAGACGGTCTTTCTCGAGAGGGTGGGCGATGTGTACAGAGCGGAGAGGCGCAGGGATGGGCGTGTCTTATCGATGGCTCGGAGTTGTTGGCCCGTCTTCGAGCGATCCCAGGGCCGCGCCACTTCTCTAGGATCTGAAGACGGATCGTGCGCTGCACCGTCGTAAGTGAAACGAACAGGCTGGGGTCGGCTTCCATCTCGGTCGCCGCCTTCGCCGCCTCGTCTGCAAGCTCGTTGCCGGCCGTTCCGATGTGGGCGGGAATCCAGAGGTTGGAGATCGTCAAGTGAGGGGTGTGGGTTTGCGCGGCACGAACGAGTTGGTCGTAAAGGATCGCCCTGTACTACCCAGAGCGTGGGGTGGTGGATAGGATTCCGCGAAGTGCCACCTGGGAATCCGCGACGCATAGGATCTGCGCATGCCCTCCTCCGATCGCCGTCCCCGTCGCTCTCAACAGCCCCTCCATTTCGCCCTCGCACACCTGCCCCATGCCCAGCGGCACCACAATCCTCTCCATTTTCACATCCGCCTCAACTCGCACCGCCGCCCCTCCCGCCCGACCCTCGAGCAGCGACCCGTCGGTGTACCATGTCGACGCCCGGACTCTCTCGTCTCTCAACGCGTACTCCAGTGCTTGAACTGCGCTGTCCTTCGGCGTGATGGTAGTACAGACGGGGAGCGGGTCTAGCCAGGGTGGGGCATAGACCAGTCTGATGGGTTCCAAGCCGAGCGTCGCGTCCACATCTCCCCCCACCTCTGCCTCCCCCCTCCCCTGCTCGCCCTCGCCCCTGGCTCCTCAGCCTCCGCCCCCTCTCCGGTACATTTCCGGCCAACGCGTCAACGCGTTCCGGGTACGAGCTCGATGTGGTGGTATAGCGATGCCATCCTTCGTGATCGGATACGCAGTAAAACTCACTTGTATGGATTTGCATTTGTCTTCGCGTCCTCGCCTTCGAAACGCCGTTGGACCAGGTCGGTCAGTCAGTAGGGTGAGCGAACGAGGAAAGAACTCAGGAGGAAGACGTGTGTACCGACATGATTGGTCCCAGTGATGGAAAATAATTATAACGCTTTGGCTTGATTGCGTGTGCAGGGAAATTAATTAATTTCCCTTTCGTTGACGCGGGACACAGTTGCGGTGATAGAGACGCGGATGGCCGGGGTTGCGGTGTTGGGTGTAGTGAGTGCAGAGTTTGCGGTCGACTCGTTGGTTCCAGTCTGCAGCGTTGAGTCGTCATCAAGCCGCGAGAATAGAACTCTCAGACGATCATTCCATTCTGGGAGTCGAGAAGGCGGTGGCGGTGCGTCGTTGGGAAGGGATCGTCCGGCGTTCTCGGTGCGAATTGTGGGTGCTAGAGCTGGTCGAGAGTGCAAACGAACGCAGCCGCAACGGTTGCGTAAATTAAAAAGGTGGGCCGCCAAGGAGTGATCCGACTGAATTCTGACGGT
Organism: Mycena metata; assembly: GCA_029378385.1. Classification (NCBI taxonomy): domain Eukaryota; kingdom Fungi; phylum Basidiomycota; class Agaricomycetes; order Agaricales; family Mycenaceae; genus Mycena; species Mycena metata. The sequence continues at coordinate 39,346 of JARKIB010000473.1, read as the reverse complement.
GGGGAACCGACGGAGATATGGAACGACTCGAGGTTGACTCGAGGCAGGCAGACAAGGGGAGATGAAATTCGGGTAATGGGCAAGTAACGCAATGGGATAAGACAGGATAGTTGAGCGAAGGGAACGGGGGTGAGGGCACGATGAAACGCGAACGGCAGTGAAGGCTCAGTACGCAGTAATAGGATGGATGCGTTAATAGGTTAGATGCGAGAGTCGTCTTGGAGTCGTCTTGGAGTCTAGAGAGTGCATCATGATGGGTGGCGGGAGACAGCGGCGTTGGAAGCGACGCCGGCGTCAAACTTGGGGACGTGTGGAATGGAGTGAAACGACGGCGCGGGGCAGGGCGGGGTCAGGGGAACGACGCTAAAAGGTAAAGACCCGAGTACAAACGGGGAGACGAGGCGAACAAAGGCGGTGTTTTGATTTTGGATCATTTCATCTTCTCTCTTTGACCCTGTCCGTTCAACCGCTGCAGCTGGCTACTGGGACTGCGCCATGTTGGCCTCGCTCAGAAACTATCGTCCTAACCGCAAGAAAATAACCTCAAAGGCCCCCTTCACCCTGGGCAAACGCAGCGAGGCTAGTTACGACAGCCAGGTATTCGACATTGGCGAGTCTTCCTATGAGGAACGCGACCTCGACCCCACGTCCTCCGTGGGCCGCATCTACGAGCCCCTGCCCCAGCTGGCCCCGCCCGAGTCTGTCGTTTCCCCCAGAGTCGACGTCGACATTGAGCAGACCCCCGCGGACTGGTTTCCCTCGCACTTCCTCAAGACAGACTCTATCGCCGGCCCCAGCAGCTTGACCGCCGCTGCCAGCGCTATCGTCGTGCCCGCCCCCACCGTCAACGCGCCAGACAACGAGGGCGACGTCGAGGACGAAGCCGAGGATGAAGAGGAAGACTACGACGACGGCGAAGATTACGACATGTCCTCCGGGGACGAGTTCGTCGCGAACCTCGAGTCCCTCGACGCCAGCAACTTCCTCGCCCTCCCCCCCGACCCCGCCGCCTTCCCCGCCCCCCGCAAAGCCGCACCCTCCCCCATCAAAATACCCAACGCCTCCCTCCACGGCCCGCGCGTCCAGCTCGTCCGCTCCTCCACCGCCCAATCCCGCCCCGAGTCCGTCTTTTCCTCCCTCGACGGCACCTCCGCAGTCTCAGGCACCACCCTCGCGCGCGCGCTGATCGGCGATTCGTTCGTCCTTTCGGCGGACCGCTCCTCGCGCTACCGCTCCGGCGCCTCTGTCCTCACGCGCTCGGACTCGGCCACCCTCCCGCGCGGGGAGCACCCGTTTTCGCCCGCGTGGAGCGCCGGCGGGCCACGCAAGAACGGGGGCGGATTCAGTGGGGGCGGGAGTGCGGGCGAGCTGGATAGCATGGGGCGCCCGATCCCACCGGTGCCGCAGATGCCCGATGAGCTAAAGGCGTTGATCGCAGAGTCGCGCGATCGGTTACGCGTGGGCGGGCCACCAAGCGAGGCCGGGACGCCCCCGCTAAATGCGGATGAGGGGGACGAGCGTGAGGCACGTCGCATATCACGTATTTCCGAACTCCCCACGCCGACGTCCGGTGCGCTGCCGTTTACGCCCGCGTCGCCGTTGTTTGCGCTGAGCGACGAGAATGGTGACGAAGCGACGCCGAATACGGATGTGGTGGAGGGGGAGACGTCGCCCTCGGCGGACCAGCACACCGATGTGAGCTCGCCGTCGGTGTATGCCGCGACCCCGGGGTTCGAGGCGCCGCCGATGGTGCCCGTACCGCCGCTGCCTGTGCCGCCCGTCCCTCTCGCTTCTACCGCCAACAATGCCAATCCCAATGAGCTCTCCCGAAACCCCGCCTTCCCCTCCCCCTCCCTCTTCCCCACTTCCCCCTCCGCCGCGTCCGATACTCTCGATAACGTGCTGGACTACTATAATTTCGAGGACGGCGCGGAGGGGAGTATGAGTCCGTATTCGGGTGGGGGGATGGGTGGGAGTAGTGTGTTTGAGGTGGGGAGTCCCGATGCTAGTACTACCGCTTTCAACTCTGGTGCGTCTATCTATCCGTCTCCCTCTTACCGTTTTACTGCAAACGGACGCAAAGCTAACAACGATTCATATAGGTCCCAACGGCAACGCAAACCCGCGCTACTACCCCGCCTTCTCGCCCATCACCGAAGAGAGCGGCTCTCAGCTCTCACCCAATTCCATGCGCTCGCGGCGCACCACCGGGGGTGGGATAGGGAGTGCGCTTGGGACGCCGTTTTCGGTGGGGAGTGCGCCGAGTTCGGCTGGCGGTAGCGGGAGCGGGAGTCAGATTCGGAGTCTGCCGCCCCACCCGGGGACGACGGCGGCGCTGTTGCCGATTGGGGGGGAGAGGAGGGGGAGTGGGAGTGTGCGTCCTTTTTTGCTTTTGGCTGTTTGAACGAAGTGCTGATTGACTGAACGCTTTCTTTTCATTCATCCTATCGTCAAAACCAAAAACAATTCATCGTTCGCAACACAACAGCTCCCACCCACACCCATAATCACCCCGCCCACGCTCTCGAACCTCTCGAGCCTCAACCAAAATCACTCGTACCCCGTGCTCCCGACGGTGTCGCCCGCGCTGCTCCCGTCCTCGCTCGCGTCGGCGTCGTCGCCGAATATCCAATCGCACTCGCTGCTTCCCCCCGGCGCCGCCCAGTCCCTCCTCCCCCCCTCGCGCCTCGGCGGCACGACGAGCTTCGGCCTCAACCGCGGGCTCCCCGCGCCCTCGCCCATCAAGGTCGTGCGCGACTCGCGCGACATCACCGCGTACAACATCACCGTCACGCCCATGCGCGCGTCCACGTCGTCCTCGTCGTCCTCCTCCCTCGAGGGCGTGTCGCCGAATTCGCCCGAGGGGATGGGCGGAAGGGGGCAGCAGCAGACGTTCCCCGAGACGCCGAGTGCGTTTAGTCCGACGTTTAGTCCGGGGGGGTCGGCGTCGGCGGAGGGGGATGGGGAGGGGAGGAACTCGATGATGATGCCGCCGTTGAGTTTGGCGCAGCAGGTTTTGTTGAGTCGGGCGGCGACGACGGGGGTGAGGGGGGCGCGGCATTCGAGGCAGGCGAGTGTGACGAGGGCGAGGAATCGGAGTACGGCGATTTTTACGAGTGGGGGGGTGGGGATTGCGAGTGCGTTGAAGGAGGTGCTTGGGGAGGAGGGTGAGGGTGAGGGCGAGGGTGAGGGTGAGGGGGGTGAGGAAGAGAAGGAGGGAGGGGCGGAAGTAGGAGTGGGAGTGGGAGAGGAGAGGGAAGGGAAGGAGGGAGTGGAGGGAGTGGAGGAGGATTTGACGCCGAGGGGAGATGTAGGCGAGGGTGGTGAGGGCGCAAAGCCGGTGAGCGAGCCGCCGGATTCGGCGTCCTTGTATACGTCGTCGGTGCAGGCCGCGAGCCGGTCATTGCACCGTTCGTCTGTGGCGTCGGACGCTTCTTCGCATTGGGCCTCGCTGTATGATGGCGGGGCGTCGTCGGAGAGCAACCACGACAAGCCGCTGCCGGCTATGCCGACGTCGCCGTTGAGCCCTGAGGAGGTGGTGCCGGTGGTGATTCCGCCCGCGCCATCAGTGAAATCCGAAGTCGCGGGATCATTAAAATCCGAAGTCGCGGGGTCGTTAAACTCCTCCTCGACCTCGTCGCTGTCGCGGCCCTCGGGTCCCTCGCCGTCGACCTCGCCGCCGGTAAACCTCTCGCGGCGCTCGTCTTACAAGTCCGGGTCTTCGCATTCACCTCCGGAACGTACGACGGATACCCCGCCGCCACCGCCGCCGCTGCCGGTGTCCGCTCCCACTCCCCCGCCGCCAGTTATTTTAGAAACAGAGGCGCCCGAGTCCCCAGTACAAACGCGTCCGCCGCTCAGCCACTCCCCGCCACCAGTGCTCGAGCCCTCCCACGGCTCGCCGCACATCGTCCCCGTGCTCACCCCCGCGCCGCGCGGCGGCGACATCAGCCCGATGCAGTCCGGCTTCGGCTCGCCCCCGCCGTACTACACGGTCATGTACGACCGCGACGGCGGGCGCGACCACGAGCGCATGACGCCCAGCACGGGCGGCTCGGGCGGGTACGGCGGGGACCGCGACCAGTTCTTCTCCCCGATGACGCCGTCGATACCGCTGCGCGAGCAGCCGCGGCTGTCGGTGCAGTCCTTGAGCGCGCCGCCGCAGACGCCTGGGGTGCCCCCGACGCCGGGGCGGCGCCAGCGCGCGAGGCCGCCGTTGCCTATTGGGCCGCGGAGGCCGAGTGTGGCGCCGACAACGGTGCCGGCGGTGGTTGGGGGCAGGAACCGGAACGGGTCGGTGTCGTCGATTGCGAGCAATATGCCGCAGACGGGGCGCCGGCTTGCGTCGGGTGCGTCGCCGCGCTTTCAGACGCCGCCGTTGAAGTGGCGCGGGTATACGATGGATGCAGCAAAGTGGACGTTTTCGTCGGCGCAGCTGCAGGGGATTGTGTCGCGCGCGATACGGCAGAGCGCGGAGGCGTCGTCGATACGGCTGTTGCGGCTCGAGACGGTGGATAAGGAGATTCCGGACGAGCTGCATCGGTTGGAGATGCAGCGGACGGATGTGAAGACGCGGTATAAAATGCTGACGAGGCGGCGGGCGAATTTGTTTGCGACGCTTACGGGGACGCTTGATGGGACGGAGGCGGAGGACCCGACGTATGCGCTGCGGATCGTGGAGAACCTCAAGGAGATTGCGATTGAGCTCGACCAGCTGGCCGAGGGGCTGCATTCGGCGGACGAGCAGATTGCGCAGCTGAGTTCGCTGCGCGATGTTCATTCCGCGAGCGCGCTTGCGATGGCGCTGCGCAAGCTGAACGCGAGCTTCTTGAAGCAGATTGCGGAGACGGAGGCGCTGCGCGCGCAGGTGGAGACGCTGCGGGCGGAGAGGGACGAGGCGTGGTCGCAGGCCGTTGACGTTGCGAATGAGTACGACGACCTCAATGGGCGGATGGAGATGAATTCGCCGGGGCCGAGTAGTCTCAACAAGCGCTCGAGCAGGGTGCTTGCTGTCAAGAAATCGAGCATCCGCGTCTCCAAGGCGGGGCTTCGTTCCTCGAGTCGGCGGTCCTCTGTCAGCAGCATTGGCGCCAACCGGATGAGCACATCCTCTGGTTTGCCGTCTGCCTCCCTCGAAATCCCTCCTGTGCCTCCGATCCCGCGGCCTCGGCCAGAGGACATCAAGACCGATATTGCAAGTCGCGTTTCTGTCGTACGTTTCGCGATTCATTACATTTGACTTTGATTCTGACTTGATTTTCGCAGTGGTCGACAACGCCTACCTCGGAAACGCGGGCTTTGGATCGAGCGCAGGACGAGCTGTATAGCATGCTGGGTATTAGTGTGCCTGAGAGGTTATCTCGCAGGTCGCATTCGGTGATTATGAGTGCCGCTAGCGACACTGAGAATCCGATCCTCTCCTCGCTCGCGTCTTCCCGTCTGCCTTCTACTCGTCGGCGCTCCGACGCCAGCCGCCCCTCCTCCCTCCCCGGGAACTCTGCACTCTCCGAGGTACTGAGTGCCATGACCGCCGATGTTCGTCCTCTCCTCTTTACTTCCTTCGTGTACCCTCTCTGACCTCTTTCTTTTAGCGGAACGCCATGCTGGCGACCCTCGGAATGCTTGACGACTAACTTATACACTAATCACGTTTTTAAAGGACCGAGCATATATTCCTATTTTATTACTTTTTGCATTGTTTTCGTTGTTGTCTTATCACAGTGTCACTCCTTTTCCTCTTCGTTCTCAAACCTATTTATCTGTATCCCCACATCGCTCCCTACATACCATCGCATGGAATTGAGCCAGTCTCGTACTAGCGTACTAAAATACATACCACCTCTGCATCCGTTCGCCACGTTTTTGAGAGTCTCTGTATCCGAACGAAAGTGTTTTCGGCGCTGATGCTTTCGGGAGCAGCAGCGGAATCTTCAACCAGAAATCACCCGGAGGTAGTGTCGCCTTAGAAGGAAACATTGCCGGTTGTATTGGTTTCGCGAGGTTGTGGGCGTGGCGACGCTCGGACAGAATGGAGACCGGTTCTATCAGAGACGTTTTTGTCTTCATGCGAACGAACGCGACAAGTGGGCGACGCGTGCATGGGCGCGAAATTCAAAACTAGGGCACAATCAGCCGGGATCGACGGGTTCTGTGTGATGGAACGTACAGCCACTGTCCTCCTCATTTAGCCTTTCTCGGGATCTCACAATAACGCGTAAAGGCCGCTCCAAGCTTTATCGTCCTCCCCGTACTCATGCTGCTCTGAGGAAGACGTCGGTTTCTTGTTTTCTCCCGTTGCGCGACCAGGCACGACCCTGGGGAAACCAATTCAATCCTCATGTCGCGGACTTCCGGTTTAGCGCCTAAAATTACAGCGCCTGGGGTCGAGTGATAGATATCCATCACCGTACGCGACCCGAGAACCAACTACCCGAGAGTTAATAATAAAAGGCCCAAAGTTTCCAATGCGACAACCTCCGAACGCCCAACATGCCTATGCCAAAGCTCTTGAAGCGGTTGAGCAACAAATCTCTCCGCAAACGAACCCAATCGGCGTCAAGCTCGAGTACCGACGTTCAGGCTGAGGTTCCTCCAGTACCTCCTAGATCAACAACCGACCCGTCTTTCACTTATGTGGCACCAAACGCGATCCCAAATGGCTCGAGTCTGTCTGTCCGAACTAATGGCAACTCCTATCTCGACAAACCATCGCCCCCAACACCCAGATCGCCGAGTGCACCAGTTCCAAACGGTATCATTCAACCTCCACCTCAGCTGCCCATGCCGACGGTCGCAGCAAATGGCAATGGGAACGCTATCCCGCAAGATGATTTTTCGAAAGATATGCAGGCAGCCTGGGCTTCCGCAACAACAGCTCCAAAAACTAGCAAGGTCGACAAGACTCTCCAGATAATGGGTGAGTTGTGTTGGCACGCTCTTGCGGCGGACCCGACCCTGATATCAATTTGCAGAAAATGGGATTGCTGGCGCCATGGCAGATGAAGCCAAGAGTAACACGATCATGACCAATATCAAGACGGGGTTGCAGGCCGTGGGCGGCTTGGAGGCCATTGAGAACGGAATCAACTCGTTCATGGAGGGTATGCCTGTTCTAATGAACGCGCTCGACGAGGGTATGTCTCTTCTAATGACCGCACTCGATTGTTCTGACCAAATGCAGTTGCCAAGCTCCATCCGTTCGTGTTTCTCCCTCTCGTGTTTAAATAAACTGACCGAGCCTTTTAGATTCATCGGCGGTATGTTACCCTTTGCTTGATCTAGCTCTTTCGACTAATGGACGTTCAGTTGCGGTAATGGCGTTCAAAGCCGTGTGGGCCCTTGAGCAAAAGCGACGCGATAACGACCGCAAAATACTCGCCCTTCACATGGAGATGAAGGAGATGATGGGTGTTCTCCTACAGTATGCATCGTTCGCATGCCCCGGTTTGGCGTTAATCAAAGTTTCAGGCTCAAGAGTGTTCAAGATGCCGATGCAGTCGCTCCCGATGGGTCCACGATTAAGGGCCGGATGCAGGTCATAGTCATGGGTACTGCTGACGATATTAAAGCATGCTCCAATGGTGAGCAAGTCGTCGACTCGAGATTGAGCCCATAACTCACGGCTACTCCAGCTTGCGATACTTATTCGAAAAAGAAGCTCATCGTGAAAGTTATCAAGGGGCCGATTTGGGAGGGAAGGCTCGTCAAGTTCGTCGGCGCCTTCACGAAGCGCCGCTCGGAGTTTGAATTTGCCATGGCGGCCCACACAGCCGTGGGGGTTGATGAGGCCAACCGAGCGCTGAAAACGGTGGACCAAACAACGCAGGAAATGAATGCGAAGATGGACATGATGTTGAAGATGTTCCAGCAGTTTGTGACCCCGGAACAAAAGGACATGGATCGGTTTGTGGTGTTGCTTCTCTCATCGCATATCGCTCATTATTCCCAGACAAATCCAACAACGCGGCGGACTCGCCGTTCTGAACAATGATAAAGCTCTGAAGGAGCTGAACGACTACGAGAACAAGTCTAACCCCCAAGGGACTGCGGCGGCCCACGGCGGTAAAACGACCAGGCCATCAGACTGGCAGGATCTCAAAGACGACCTGCACACCGACCCCGACGTAGCGATAGAGCAGAATATGACCGTGTTTACACGCAAATTTGAGATCCAAAAGCGTCAAATTATGTTGGTGTTAAACTTCTATTACACTCGGCGAACGCTCATGATTATAGTGACGAGCTGAGTCGTGTCGTGGAAAGACAGGGAGATAGGATCATCTCTGCGGTCAACGCGGGCCCCCATGACAAGATTATCGACCCTGTACGTGCTGCTCCTGCCTCAGTCCCCGATGTTAATATATTTGATTAGAACGTCCACATCATCTGGAAGGAAATGGGCTGGCGCGGTAGTGTGAAGGCGCGGCACTTCGTTATGGCGCTGCGAGACTACTTTCAAGAGGACCATCCCAAGCACGCTGATGGAGATCATGATGAACACGACCACCCTACGATTGTAATTGATAAAGAGGATGAATGGGCTTTGGAGTACATCAGGTACGTCGGCCGACCGTCGAAATTAATATTTAATGACGCTCCATTTTCAGTGTTTTGCGCCTCCAGGCCATATCAGAAGCTTGGGACGACGATGCGTCGGGATTTGTCACCGTCGCTGAAGTGAACGCGTTCACGACCGCGCGACCACTGGATTGGAGGTGCTTCAGTAAACCGAGCTTGTTGTCTCTTCCGATCTAACGTTTGATCCAGTCTTCCTCGGTGGATCGCTTACTGGGCTGTCGGGCAGCATCAGACGATGCAGCTCTATACCAATAAGATCTTGCTTCTCCTACAGAAAATGTTCGCGATACTGCCCAATATCCTTCCAGCCAACAAGTCGTCCGTCAACGCGTATTTAGAGGAGGTCTATGAGGGAGTTTATACCCTGGTGGCGTCCGTGAATCCGTGCTCTGTGAACGAGCAACTCCAGGTTGGTTTCTTGGCCCTCGAAGGTTGATTATTCGTTGACCTACACCTGTCTCAGGCGAAATTCAAGTCGTTTGTTGAGGCGGAGGAGACAAGGCTTCGAGGTAAGTGTAGCTATTACCGTCGTGGACACTGCTAAGACCATGTGCAGCGAACCTGGAAGCTATACAATACGATATCGACACGTCTGATACCCTTGAACTGATCACAGGTTTGCCCCTTCATCTTTTTGCGGTTTCCCTTCTTTATCGCGTTTCTTCCAGGGCCAGGTCGTATCGATAGATATCTGCTCCCAGTGTTCTATCTCCTTCTCGAAAGACACTTTGAAATCTTCCGTCTTTGTCAAACTCGGATAGTCCATCCTGATGAGCTGTGGGATGCGGTGGATACGCTGCAGTGGGTCGGCGATGCCGTTCCGGTTCGGGTGGAAGAACTGCAAAGTCAGTCCTGTTTCGTTACCTCGTACATACTCGGAGTCCTGATGTTTTCCCAGCGATATTCAAACAGCAAAAGCTCGATCTGAAGCAGCAATTCAAGGGCTTTGCGTTTGGCCTGGTAAGTGTTGTGAACTTGACATGTTGTTAATGATGCTCACCAGCCATCTAGTACGAGTATATGAACGAACCAAATCTGCTTTGGGACGCCAAACTGGTACAGGAGGCGTGAGTGAAGTCACTCACTGTGTAAGCTTAACTAATGTTTATGCTAGGGAGTTCCCTATATATGTCTACGACGACAGCATGGAAGCGAAAGACATCGATGCGGAGAAAATTACCAACTATCCTCTCGACCGGGAGCCACTTGACTTTGATGCCTACGCTCCTCCGAAACCCGAGCCAGTGGACGATGCTGCTCCCAAGGCGCTAGAGGCCGTGGCGGGCATGCTGGGGAACTGGAATGGTTTCTTGTTCTGGCCTACGACCGGGGGTATGATCTCGATGAATCTTAAGCCCTCGTCTACACAAGGCGAAGAGATCCAGCTCTTCACCGCCTCCGCCCGTTCTAACCAGAGCGATTTCACTATTATGGGGGAGTGCCGTGCGGGCGACGAGCCTGGCATCGTGTCTTTCACCTGGAAACGCTCGTTCCCGGCGCGATTTCCGACGCAGTACTTCGCCGGCACTTGGAATGTCGCGACGGACACACTCTCAGGGAAATACGGTCTGGATGAAGACCCCTCAACGCACGGCGGCTCGTTTGTGTTCAAACGCCTCACACTGGAGCATACATGCTTCGTACCCTCACCGGCGGACCTGGAAGCAAACAAGCCGAGAGCGCTGTGGGCCTTTGCAATCGGTGCGGTGGTGTATGACATCCGTAAAAGCCGGTGGTCTTGGGCGTTCTTCAAGGAGCGACGGGATGCCCGGAAGCGCTTTGTTGAATTTCATATTCGCAGCACCAAGAAGTTTGGCCCGCCGATGACGGACGATGATTGGGCGGAATTCGCGCGCTTAAAGAAGACGCTGACATCGGCGGACAGGTTCGTTTCAGCGTGACCTCTGGAATCCTTGGCTTAACAAATTTTCAAGCCGCTTTATATATTCCCTTGCCCAGAACGAAATCCGCGCAACGACTGAGCATGGGTGTGTGTTTGAAAAACTTTCAGCTTAAAAGTCTTATCGAGTATGGTGCAGTGCTAACTGTGACAATTGTGAGGGTAATATCGGTGGGGCCCGCATCACCTGCCTTGTGTGTCAGGTATTTCGGAACTCTTGAAGGCGCGAATCAATTGGATTAAACACCCTATAGATGAAAGACACCTTCAACACGGTCGACTTTTGCTCAACGCCAGGCTGCATCGACAACCGCGTCCTGCGGGACGACATGCCCAAGCCCCATCTACCTCACCACGACTTGATGAAAGTACAGCGAGTGGTGCACACCCGCCAGTTCGGCGAAACGTAGGAGCAACACTTTTATCTTAATGACCGCGAGCTCATGCATTACATAGCTACCGCAATGCAAAAGAGGCGCTCAAGCAGGCGCGGACATTTTTCAAGTCGTCCCAAGCCGGAGCAGCCGGTCCGGAAGATTCCGGGAGTGAGGCAGACACAGAGGACGAGACGGGGCACGCGCCGCCGTCGGCCAAACGCTTATCGCGTATTCCGACGCTTGCGGTGTCGATACCCTCGCGGCGTCCTACCTCGGTTTTACTACCGCTCTCCGCGGTCTCGGCTGCGCCATCCGAAGTGCTCTCCAGCGGTCCTGCCTGCCGCGTCTGCACCAAGCCGGCGGTCCAACCGTGCTGGTACTGCGTGCAGTGCGGCGAGGAGAGCTTTATTTGCTGGGACTGCGATTTGAAAGGCGCTGAAGTCGCGAAGTTCGGGGAGCACGACTTCTACACGCACGACTTGGTGAGGGTGCAGGAGCTAGTGGAGGAGCATGATTTGTCGGTAGAGGAGCGGCTTGGGGGATTGGAGGATCGGTTCACGAAGCACGAGAAGGCGATGGACGAGCGCCTGGGGCGGATGGAAGCGGCTGTCAACGGGCGCATGGACAAGGTGGAGAAATTGCTGGAGCAGCTTTTATTGAAGCTCGGGGCGCCGTGATTGCTTTTACACTCTACATTAATCTATGTTTATATCCAGTGCTTGATATACCACCTTATTGCCGACCCTCGTTTAGAATGATTCCGACGCTGCGCTTATACATGAGTCCGCCCGCTCTGCGCTACATCTTACCGGCCGGAGCAGCTCAGTTTACTGTAAGCGACTTATAATTACTTGAGTCTATAACGCGAGGCACAAGCGCATTTTATAGAGGAGGAGGAGGAGGAGGAGGTATATTATACTGACATGGTCCCACAATTGGAACAATCAGTCTACTACATAAGACATCGGAACCTTTGGTAGGCTAAGAGCTCCGCATCAATACATAGAACACACGTACTACCGAAATGGGACCGCGCCAAGCTAATATATTATCCTGAGTCTTATCCGAAAGGGGGCGGAAAGCGTACGCCGCGAGTCAGATTCCCGGCCTGGCTCGGACAAGAGCAGGCAGGCTGCCGGTTATTAACCTCGTGGGAGACTTGTCCCGATTCCTCGGAGTCAAGTTTGAACTCCCCGGCACCCAGAATCATCGTAACGACGGTCGGCCCAACAGTCCCTTTGGGCACGCATGCGAGACTAGCTACAAAAAGAAAAAGGAATAGAAACAAAAAGAAAAGGTTACAGTACTAGTTGACCGGTCAGCCCAGAGCTCGATTCATCTGCGTATGAGAGCGTTTGTGTAGAGGCGTCGACTACGGCTCGCCTCTGATGCTGACGTCATATCCCGACACGGTCACTACCCCTGACTCGGATTGGTCCAAACCAAACGCACCTTCTACGACCACGATGGTCGATACACAAACCCTTGCTCCGCCTCTTGGGGGCAGACCTATTTACCGGTCTCTCAAGAGCACCCGCCCGCACTTGCCTACAATCATGTCCACGCCACGACCAAAAACACCCTTACGACGCTCGCACTCATCTCCTCCGTCCGTCACACCAGAGAAAAAGCCATGGTTGGCGCTCCTACCACCACAGGACGTGGATGTGTATGATTACGTCGACATCCTGGAGCTCTACCTCTCCAACGATCTGGCGCCGTACCTGGAAGAAGAGCGCGGTTTAACTAGCATTTTCGAAAATATACGGGAAAATCCGCGGTTCCACGCGCCTGCCAGTAGATGTGTGTATAAGAACTCGCTGTTTCACAGCGTATTCAATAATCGCCTTCGTGCAGCGGCCATCGAAGCCCTTGCCCCTTCTATTTTCGCTCCCGCAGCTTGCCAAGTTCTCAAAAGCTATTATGCGGGCCTGCATGGCGAGGACGACGATTGTGACTTGCAGTGTGGCGGCCTCGGAGATACCACTATCTCCCAGATTTTTCGGAAGTTCCTATCCAGTCTCGTCGATTTGGCTGCCTCGCTCGCTCAAGGAGCTTCTAGCTCTGGAGAACCTCCGAGCGACAGGAACGGGGATGGGAATGGGAACGACGGCGGAAACGGTAATGGCATTGGGGATGGTGACGGGAAAGGGGAGGTCCCAGGAGGCGACAGAGCGGGAGGGGGAGCAGGAGGGGGGGACAGCGAAGGAGTCGGTGGGAGTGGAGGGGAGGGGGGAGGAGGCGGAGGAGGGTCCAACGACGACGAGGACCTTCTCTTCAGCAAATTGCCTCTTAAGGATATATCAGTCCCCGCTTGGACGACCCCCCCAAGACCAACCAAGCCCCCGAAGGTTTCGAAGGCCGAGCGTCTAGCCGCCACCCCTCTTAATCCCACAGCAACAACACCAACCGCACCAACCGCCGTCGATGCCCGTCGCGGCCAATGTAGAACCCAGGCTTTGCGCCTCGCAATAGGAATTTTCCCAAATCCTCCTCCCCTCATTCACCCCCTTCTTCCCTCCCTCCTCGACCCGTCCAACGACACAAAGCCCTCCGTAACATTATTTCACGCCACACGTCTGTCGAGCCTCCGTCTCTTCCGGCTCGATGGAATCAACCCAAACCCTTACTCGCATTCGAACTACTTCAGCGCCGCGCCGTCATTCAACCTCGCGGATAGCGTCGAGGCTGCTGTGTTCCATGTGTTGCATGGCACACCAACGGTCCGGAACCCCATAACGCATGCGCCCACCGATCCCATTCTCGTTTTCGAGTTCCAGATTAATATGAGTGGGAGTAAAATCCACAACCTCCTGGGATCGGACGAGCCGCTTCAAGTTGCAAATGCTGATCTTTCGAAGGCACGTTGCTTCATTCAATTACATTTTGCGATATGTCTGACTCTAGATTTAGTGGGTCAAATCCAATTATGACGCTCTAGGCAAGGCCCCGACACCCAAGAACGTGGACTTTGTCATAGAGCCGTTCCTCGTGGTGGGCTTTCCACTATAATATCTCTCTAATGGTGCTGACTTCGCACCAGCCAATTCGCCAGCAGGAGCGCCACATTCTCATGGAAGCGTGGACGCGCACGAACCGGACGCCGGTCCACGTCGCCGCCGTGTCGAAGGCGGCCTTCAAACTCCTCAACAACTCACTTACCGCGGTTTGTTGTTTCCTGCTTTTCTTTATTGCATTTGACCAGGCAACAGATGTATGTTGAACGGGGGAATGGGTCGCCCGCCTGAGTCGGAGGGAGCGAGGCGGGGCCGAGATGTTTGGAGGTTTGAATGTCTTTTCAAAGGCGCAGGGAGAAGATTACGGTCAGTCTTACAATTGTGGCCGAATGTCGCAACTGACGTGCTCGACAGAGAGTAGAAAAAAAGGAAGATTCAACGCAGGTCATCTGTATTCAGGCCGAAAGTAGACAACCGAAGAATCGTGAACCAGGACGAAACAAAACAAAATTATAGTACTACTGGTGCAAGGTGATGCGCCTCGGAGAATTGACTCAGTGGCGGGTTCAAACGAGCAGCTACAGACGGAGAAACGTACCGGCAACCTCAACGAGCTTCAAGTTACTGGTTCGCAACTCAGCGGCAGCACCAACGCGACCCACTCCACGCCACCGACCCTAACCGCGTCGCGTATTCAGCGCGAAGCAACAACTTTAGCCAACGAGTACCGGGGAAAACTCAGCAGCGCGTGTCGCAACTCACCCGACTCGCGCGCGTCACCGCCCTCCACCGCCGCAAGAAGCACTCTGCGCCTACTCGACTCCTGCTACACCCGACCCCGCCCATCCGCGTCTATATCACCGCAACTGTGTCCCGCTTCAACGTTGCTTCAACGAAAGGGAATCACCACGCACACAGCGTTACATCGCGGGGACGCATTGTGTTGGCGCGTCCTCCTTCCTTCCTTATTCATTCACCCACCCTGGTCGTTCTCGGTCAACCGCGCTCCGATGGCTCAGCTTGACGCGAAAGCGAAGGCTCAACTTTGCGCGACGAACAAGTGAGCTTTATTGCGTATCTACATAGACGGGTAGTTCCGTATACCGTGTACCTGCGCGCCGACGTAAATATCCCTCATTCCCTTCATTCTCACCTTGTTATTTGAGTGCACAGAACGAGCTTCGAGGCAAACCTACTGAATGTCGAGTGGTGCATGGGAGTGAACGTAGGCGCCGCATTCGAGCCTTTGGCTTTCGAGTGACCGATCCACGCAGACGAATCGTGTGGCGGTGCTGTGGATTGGATGGGGGCGCCAAGAGCAGAAGACTTACAACGAGTCAACGAATCCGGAAAGGAGGAGGAGGAGGAGGGTATATTATACTGACGTGGTCCCACAACTGGAACAATCAGTCTACTAGCTGAAAGTTACACATCGATACGCCGAACACACGGGTGATCCTGTCCTGTCCTCAGAAGATCGAATCCGGAGAATTTAAAATTATGGAATCTCTGGTAGAATTGATCGCGCGTAGCTGTTCCCACGGTTGTATTCTGAACTCGGGTAGAATGCTCAGCAGGCCGAGATACACCTCAAGAACAAAAGAGCCTTGGAACGGGCCAGCACATTTTCTCTAAGTAAAGTAGGGCTCGCGACCTCGACCACCTCCGCCAGGCAACTTGCTGCCGCTGCCGGTAATCTCGGCATCTCGGCATCCATTCGAACACTTGAATTGTCTGATGGTTGAACCTGCCCACAGATTTGTCAGTCATGAAACAGCGGCGAGGATTATAACTTCCCTCGGCACTCAACAGCTTTCACCTGTGCCTCATATGCTTTGCTCATACCAAGACACAACAATTAGTAAATTTCAAGAGGCCCACAACCAGGAACGGTGTGCATCAACAATTAATTTCTTGACTACTGGAAAACAAGCTACTTGAACAGCAAGGAAGAAGCCGGCTATGCCGAGAATTATTCGCGTGTGATCATTTCTACCCGGCGGCCGTCACTTTGCACTGCATTTTATGTATTTTTTATTGACGTCTCTAGAGGTTTTCTGGAGAAAATTGATCCCAGCGGATTCAATGTCCTCTTTATCCTATCCACATTAAACACAAAGTGCAGATTGTGCAGTGAAACCCCACGCGCCGAAGGCAGGTCCCTATGGAGCCAAATACTACTATTTCAAATAGGGATGTGCCATGCACCGCCACCAATAACGCCCCTATCCTCCTCTAATGGCGACGTCCCAACCCCTTTGCCTCCAACCCACGCGCCAACACCAAAACATCGCCCTCTATGCATCCTGATGCGCTGTTTCGAACTCTTCCTGCAGCCAAGCAGTATCTCCTTTGGTGTTGTGAGCTATCACTTTGTGATATGCTCCCTCAGCAAGCGAAAACAGCAAACAAGCAGAATGCAGAGTGAGATAAAAAGCTCTTACAACTCCACATGGCCAGACCCCAGATCGAACAAGGAACTCTAAGTTCAGGGGACCAGGATGTGGACACCAATTTCGATCTCAACAGAGCTGAAGCATAACGAGGGAGTGGATATCGAGGTTCAAGCAGAGTTTTGAAGATTGGTGAGTGAAAACAAAATTTAACTAGTTGGCACAGTCCAAGAGGGAAGGGGATAGGTGCAAATAGTGCAGTGAATGCATCCAGTGGAACACAAAAGGTAACTCCAGAGTCCGTTCTAAAGTAGTGCTTTCAGTGCTGCATGGTGGCAGCTACATGGGAGAAGTTCAAAATTTGGCATGTCTGCATACCTGAGCGGCTGCAACATTCAGGTGTGGTGTCCACGCTGAACTGTAGATGTGTTCATAGCTTACCTTGGTTTTCCTAGTTGAAAATACTATCCCACAAGATGATTTTTGAAAGATTTGCAGCCAACCTCGGTTTCTGCAACAAAAGATTCCAGAGACAACAATATTGACTTGTCTTGTGGGGCTATTGCTGTGCATAACATGAGGACTTGTTATTTTTTCAGAAATTGAGAGCAAGGATATCTAGTATGGTGGGCAGTATTGAATGAAGATTATTTAAAGTTAGATGCACTAGACGGAGTGAAAAGGATACTTAACCTGTCACACCATGCACCAACTTTTCCTCGACCACGGGGACCACTCTGTCAGGTCTGCTCAGATAGGCTGAGTGAAGATGCTGCATCTGCTGCAAATTGCCGCGGCATTGACACACATCAAGCTAGTTCAAACCATCCCCGAGACACCCGGGTTTGAACGATGCTTGAAGAAATTAACAAGACAGTGAGCACAGGCAACTAAGGCAAAGAGAATATCAATGTCTACAGTCTGTACTGTTGACATTGGGTGACTCCCATAAGGAAAATCTATTCCAGCCGAATTTCCGAGCTTGCTTGAGGGTGCCAGCGATGATACCGATGCGAAGAGGATATGCAGGCCAACATGTTTCCCGCAAGTAGTGAATATATTAGGTTTGTGTAAACACAGCAGAAGTAACATTCTTGGAATGCTTTAATGTCCCCAGTCCTGCTAGAAGATCACATCATCAACTTAACATCATCGAGACACCATCAGAATTACACAAAAAAAAGAATTCTTATGACTGGAACAATCCGGGGTCGTCGGAATCATGCCCTTGAAGGTTCTGTGGGTGCTTGACTGTATCAGATGTGGAAAAAAAAACATGAGAATGACACGAGCACTGATGTGTCCAATACTGTACCGACTTGTATGGTAGCAACGTAACACGTAACACTGGCCTCGAAATGTTACCTAAATGGCCCCGTAACACTCAAATTCTGAGTTTCAGGGGCCTGTTTGGGTAAAATTTCGGCCCTGCAGGGCGTCAGATTCCCACTTTGGGCAACTCCGGTTCCTAGAAAGGCAATTGGTTGCTACATTGGGACCAGTTTTTTTTTGTAACGCACCTTGAACAGTTGCTACCATACAAGTTGGTACAGTAGGCTGTTGGAACACTGCAAGTATTGTGCCAGCGAAACGGGCAAAATGCACTGACAGTGAACTTGGCTAAACTAAGCTCTGAATGTGGGCTAGCTGAACACTAATACTCCACACAACTGAAGTATAGAAAGTGTATTAGTGTATTAAATAGTAATCAGGTAAAGTAGCGAAGGCAATATTTAATGATATCAATCAACATAAGGTTTCTGGAGGACAAGGCAAAGTCCAATAAGGAAATGCCAAGTTGCCGAACACATATGGTTGTTCAGTGATGAACAGTCAGTAGGCGAGTGAGCATAAGACTTAACAAGACATGAGGCAAACATGAGGCAAACACGAGGCAATCCTTGTAGCAGACACAAGGCAAGCTCAGGGCAAGCGAAGCGAGTCAAAGCTGGATAAATGGAAAACACTCAGTAATCCTTCATTGCGTAAAAACCCATTCCGAGAAGTTACTCGGAAAGTTCCTGAGGCCGACGGC
Organism: Mycena metata; assembly: GCA_029378385.1. Taxonomy (NCBI): domain Eukaryota; kingdom Fungi; phylum Basidiomycota; class Agaricomycetes; order Agaricales; family Mycenaceae; genus Mycena; species Mycena metata. The sequence goes on along the minus strand of JARKIB010000473.1, from coordinate 21,107 downwards.
CGTCGGGAACCAACCTGAAAGGGCCAAGGTCCGAAATATCCAGACATAACACATGTGGCTGCAGCCCTTTTCAAAAAAGAATACAGGTTTTGATCGAGTGGTGCTGCTCGATTTTTGTTTACCTTTGTTTGATAGTGCATCCGGTTTTCTCCACTCAACACATCTTCTGCTTGCCCAATTTTTTGGCACTTGCAATTTGTGCATATTCTATGTTCTCCCTTGTTCTCTCTGCTGCAAATGGGTTCCTCAATCCAATAAAATATGGGCAAGTTTTGTGGACTTCAATGGAATGCATGCCGTATGAGCACAGCCTGCCATTCAAAAGTGGAGCTCAAGGGCAAACAACAGTAAGCACAAATTGAAGAGCGCCACTCGATCAAAACCCGTCTTCTTTTTTGAAAATGGCTATATCCTCGGAAGGCTAACCGGGTCTATGTTGGCTCTAGACTTGTCAGAAGGTCATCTAGCTGATGATCTTGGGGGTTTAGGTCGGGCATATGGCCAGTTCTGGTAACTATACAGCTTCTGGAACCTTGTAATTTGCAAAACTGGACTGGGAATACTTTCTCCGGCACTGCCCTGCTCTCACCGATCCTTACTAATATCCTGATAAATCACGGGCTGAACGTCTAGATGTTCATCCATGGCTACATCTCAACAAGAATTCACCCATCTTGTTTGTATTTGTAGAGCCCTATCTTTGACCATGTCGCGCTAGTCACCTGACTTGCCTGAGGGTAACTACTGTGACCCCTTGTTATATCCTGTAGCTCTGTATACTGTCTAGACTGTATACTTTGATATCTAGACCACCTATCAAGTTGCACTGTACTTGTCTAAAGACCGTAACTTGCCGTGCTGACTTGCTGACTTGTCTAGGCAGACTCTATGCAGTATTACTTGCTTGCTAGCAAAGACCCAAGTCTTTCCTGTGCAGCCGTTGGTTCCTTTGATTGGGTAATTGTGTTCTGCAACTTTTCCAAAAAAAGTGAGTTAAGGGGTCGGCCGGGGGAGGCACCCACCTCGCCGGTGTCTCGGCATTCTCCAGCATGTACCTCTTGTTATGGGAAATCACCCATTCTTCAAGCAGAGTATCAATATCAGGAGAAATTGAGGTTATTCGAGGAGTCAATTAATTGTGTCTAAAGTGCCAAGGCTGGGAGTTAAAGTACGTGGAGCATGTCCCAGGGCAAAGGAATTTGGCTTGGCTTGAGCATAGGCATGCAGGGACTGATCAATATAGACAAAATGTTTAAATCCTCACAATACTGTACAAATTGAATCAACAACTTGAGAATGAAAATAGTTGAATCCTTGAGGTAACATGCAGATGCTGGCTGCAGCTGTGGCAGGAGGTGGAAAATCAGCCAAACAGCCATGTTGTCTCCGAGATCGGAATTTTGGTTACACAGGTCGAAATGTCAATGTTGGTGCAGTATTGAGGTCTGACTCGACTGACCGCATCACATCACACCCACACCCGGCATGATGACTCGGGACCGTAAAATTTCACGGCATTGCGCCTGTACCACGGCGGAGTACTTGCATGCGCGGCAAACGGGCACCGCACACAACTTAGGGAATGAATATAAAGACGAGAAAAACTAAAGTTTGTCCTTGTAACAAGGCCCTTTAGAGGATCGGGGAGCTGATTTACTGTGACTATGCTTCCCCTGTGGTATATGAATTTGCGGGGCGGGCGCTATGGCGGATGGAGCCAAAGGTACAAAGAAAGACACATCGGTCACTTGTCGGTCACCAAGCCGGCCCGGGGCTTGCACAATGCAGACTGCGGGTGGCTTGAAGAGCATTGAAAACTGAGCCAGTTCATCCATGAAAGACGTGCCTATCCTAATGGACGCGCTCGAAACTTTGAACAACGTCGTAATCTTTTTAAGCGAAATTTCAACCGTGGGATACACGCTGTTGAAGTTTATTTGTATTTTGATCCCAATTCTTCTGTTCTCACCACCACTTACGATGATGACAATCTACAGTCATAGACCGGACTCGAGCTTTCTACAGTCCAACCAGTTTGATGATGCAGGGACGGTCGTAGCAAGCACAATGCAACTCGTCTGCACCACAACTTCGAGTGGACCAGTCGAGCCGAAGAATATTCAAGTTCGCTACGTCAACGCTGTTCAACTCCTTCAAGACCAGTCAAAAAGTCCACAGCGCTACACTGATCGCTCCCGGACCGGTACCAGCATAAATTTGCTCCCTCGCGTACGAAATGAAGGACACCGAATCTAGGGACGGCCTTCGATATGTAACCCTCTGCTCGGAGGCTTGCTTCTCGCCGTGAATCCCACGTTTTTGTGGTTCAACCAATCATGACCTCAGATGTCGCGGTCTTTTTAATGGTCCTGATTCACGGATGATTATCTGGCAGCCTTCAAAATCGTCGGCTAGCAATGGAGGAGAACTCAATTTCGGCAGCTGTGCGAGTGTCCGGACTTTGTTCAAGTCGAGGATCGTCACTGGCCTCATCCGATAATCAAATCATCTGGCATGCATACTAGTAAAGACCAGGTACCAACGCATACCGCTCCGCGGCCCAGTCTTCCCATTCCTTTCCGAACACGACCCTCAGCGCATCATCCTCCTTCGGAATCCGCCAAGTAAGGCCCGTCACGACAATGAACATCAGAAACGCGTACAAAACCCCAAAAACCCTACCGACCATGCTCCCTTTGATCACGCACTCCATAACCCACGTTCCCGGACTTGCATAGTATAGCATGAGTCCAACGTACGCCAATAAAGCGCCGGTGTAGCTTGGATGGCGGACGATGCTGTACGGCCCTGTCGTGACCAATTTATGGTGGCTAAAAATGCCGACCTCGAATGTGAAGTGCCGGCCAAGCGCGTGGTAGCACCAAAGCCGCAAGACAGCTCCACAAGCGATAAGAAATGAGCCGAATGCAACTGTCGGAGTTGTCGAGAGGGAGGATTGGATCCGGCTGAGTTCACCGCCAATTGCGAGTGTGGCCAGGACTTGTTCTGCCCAACTAGACGGGGTCGCTAACTGCGCCACGATCACGGCGGTCTCTGCGATCCCGACAGCCCAGTATACCATCTGTGTTCAGGGTAAGAATTTTTTTTTTGGCCCTGAAATACAACTGACTCTTTGGATTATGCGTAGACGCCGCGAGGCGATAAACTCCAAGGCGGTCGACTTGATCGGTTTCAGCTCCGAGTCAGACCGCGGGGGGTTTGGGGACGTCGACGCCGTATGCAGACCTAGTGTTGCGGCGAAGATGCACAGTAACTTCAGGAGAGCCATATGCGGGCGTCAGAAACTAGGGGAGGATTTTGTCACTGTCTAAATATATGGGTCGACACGGCTCGCGGGAGAATCCCTGAAATCTAGATCTTGGGTGCCGGAAACATGTTGCGTATTCAGAATAACTCGTGATTTAATATTAGCAGGTATCGGCGCCGAGAACGTTCCGCACGTCAAAGAAAAACTCTGCAAATTTCTGTCGTCGCAATAATCGATTCGTATGCTCCTAGTTCGCCCGTGGACGGTCCGAACAGTAATTACAGTTTTTCCCACTTTTTGTAGGGCACTGATAAATTTTCCTTTCACGTTATGCTCGCGCCGCGGGAGAACTCGGTGAACAGTCACAGAGAAGCGAAGTCTGATTTCATATTGTACAAGGAAAAATCCCCATGTGACAATAGCGACAGTAATAGAGACCGGACCTCTCCCCAAGATAAACAAAATGAACTTATCCGGCGGCCTTATAAGCCTTCTGGTTTATTCAACTTGACTGACTATAGGTATGGCGCTCAAGACCCACAAGTTGGAATATTTTATCCGGTCTCTAAGCATTTTATTCGCTCTCCCAACCACGACAGAACTCCAAGCATGCTATGAGCTATGTCGGTTGGGCAATAACATTGGTTTTTGGGTGGTGTGGCTGCCTACAGGTAAGGCGTTCTTCACGGTTCAACGTCCAATTTTTTATTGTCTGTGCATTAGCTTGGTCGATCGCTATGGCGTTCAAGGCTCAGCCCGAACTTTCGGTTACCACCGCCCTTCTCCGCGCCGCCCTCTATGTGCCTCTGTCCTTCGGCGTGAAATCGCTCGTAAGTTAGAACATACAGTGCCGCCACTTTGCTCACATCCATGATAGATCATGACTATCGACGACTTGCTCGACTACGACATTGATGCCATAGTCGAGAGGACCAAGGAGCGCGCTATTCCAAGGGGTGCGATCTCTCTCAACCGGGCCTGGCTTTTCTTTGCAACCCAGGTTGTGCTCGGCGTCTATCTTGCTTTCAAAATTTTAAACCCCACGTCGTGAGTTACAGTTCATTCCCCCCCCCCCCGGACGAACAACTCAGTCGCTCTAGGCTATACACGGCGATGACTGTTTGGCCGCTTTATATCATCTATCCAACCTGTAAGGTACGAGCACAGACTCTCCTTCAGGAGATCTCGACGAACTCACTTGAATTTCTAGCGCTGGACGAACATTGCGCCTATACCTCTCGTTAGTAGCTTCCTTGGCGCAGGAGTAAGCAACTCAACTATTTGCCAGGGTTTGATGTTTTCCGTCGGCATCTTCATGGGGTGGAGCGACGTTAGCGTCGACAGAACCGTCCCTTGGACCATCCTAGCACCCATTTATCTTGCGGCGTGCTTCTGGACCTGGAGCTACGAGACCGTATATCAGCATCAAGTACTTCCTTCCAAACCAGATGTGACATTACTGACATCCTCGTGAAGGACAAGGCGGACGATATCAGAATCGGTGTCAACTCGGCGGCTCTGCTTTGCGGCCAGCACACCATCCGGATCTGTACAGCAACTGCGGTTGGGTTCATGTGCGCATTCGCCTACGGGGGCATGTTGAACGGCCAGGGGATTCTATTCTACGTCGGTGTTGCAGCCGCAGGCTTTGTCCTTATACGTGGACTGCTGCGCACCGATGTTGATTGTCCCAATGAGTGCAAGGAATTCTTCCTGACCACCCCACTTGTCGGTCAGCTCATTCTCGTCGGATGCGTGGCCGACGCAGCGGTCCATCGATACCTTGACGCACAGGCCTAGGCGTAGACTCAAGTCCCGAGACGAAAGTTTGGAGTATATGCTATCCATTGTCTTTTCTCCGTCCTCTCCTATAAAATGTTCATAAATTCACAACTCTTGCACGAACATCGCAAAATTGATCTTGGGTTCGAGTTTCACGCTGAGCGAGTTGGTCGATATTCAGATGGCCCCCCGGAAGAAAAAATTGCTCCTTTGGTTAACTAGTTTCGGGAGAATATTAATAAAATCGATTCGGTCACCAGTTTCGGGGCCAAGATTTTCCCCAAGGACCTAAATCGCAAGGCACCCTCGCTGCGGTATTCTTCCCCTTTCGGATTAGTCCGCTTCCTCGCCGCCCTATCGGATTTGTTGCTTGCGTGGTTCTCTGCGTTTTCAACTTCTTTCATTTCCCATCCATCCGTCAACATGGCAAGCGGGGTTTGAAATTTTTATTAACATGGCGGGCATGATGATCACACGCAGGGAAGGTGCTGTGAAGTCCCCGTCCGAGGCTGCAGAGCCAGTCAAGTCCAATACCCGACAAGAAAGCGGACTTCTGAGTCGGGTAGGTTTATCGTCGGCAAGGGGGCAATGCGGAGCTCAAGGAAAAAAAAGTTGCATCTGATCATGAGTGATAGAGTTCGAAAACACCTTCTCTCGCTTTGAACATGGCCCAGAGAATTCCCAGTGGGCCGTGAGTCGATTGCGGCGTGAGAGTGGTTTGAGAGTTTATTTTGACGGTGGGGATCAAATCTAGGCGGTGCGAAGGTGAAGGACAAGCCGTCGGCGAAAACTTCGAACGAGTAGGCTCAAGCGAGGTTGGATTTTTAAGTTGCGTGCAAGTTGCGAGCCAAAGAAATCCGTTGAAGTGAACGTTCGAAGGGTCGAAAGACTTTCCAGCCATGATGCCACACACATGTGCCGTGCATAAGCGCAAGGCGGAAGTTGAAGTTCAGGAACATGACGCGCTATTAAGGATAAAAGGAGAGAAGCAGTATGGGAGAGTTGAGGCAAGAAGTGGCCGTAGAAGCGGTGGTGTGGGAGCTGGCGCGTTCCGAAGGTTCCGAAGAGAATTCGATACGAAGAGAGCAGGAGGCAAGTGGCAGGAAAGTGGCAGAGAATGAAGTGGCACGATACGCGAGGAGGTCGGTTGCAAGGAAGGCTCGAAATGAAAGCAGGAGTTTTGATGTGGTCGAATTGCAACTCTCGAGCCGACTTGGATGCCAAACGGGGACAGCGATGCTCACGCTGCGACTCGTACCACCGCGGTCCCGAGATTACTCGATAGAGCACCTTGGAAGCGGTCGGAGACAACTTGAGGTGGTGGTGTAACATCGGCATGTTCCGAAAGGGACCGATCAATTTATTCTGTACCACAATCTAACGGATCGAGCTCTGTACACCGTACAATACATACATTCAAGAGAGCAAATGCAAAGCGTGAGTCAGCGAAATAAATCTTATAGGTATTACGCAGTCGTAAGTAGGTCGTACAGAGGAATTCCCCGAGAAAAATAAAATGAGAAAGCACTGTATTCAGTGCCGGGCGCGTTTCCGGCGTATCTGCATGTCCCCCGCCGGTGTCGGTTCAGGAGCAGGAACTTCATCGTCGGCATGCACGGTCCCTTGCTCCTGCTCCTGCTCGTCCTCATCCTCATCATCAACTGGCCGCGAACGTTTCCGCGAGTTTTTGCTCACAGGCGTCACCAATGCACCAGCATCGGAAATGACACTCCCGGATCTGGCTGGTGACGGAGCATCCAGCTCCTGCGAAGGTTTCGCGGGAGTTTTAGTCAGGGCTTTGGTGGGGGATTTCGACGCGGCTTTGCTTTGATAGGTGGCTCGTGGGCGAGGGCGGGGCGTCGCGGGATCTGGCGAAGACGGTCCGGGCTGATCATCCGCATCATTCCCATCATCGTTGAGATCGGGCGCGGCCTTTTTCGGCAAGCGTTTGGCGCGAGGGCGGGGACGCGGGCGAGGCGGCGGAGGAGTGTTGTCGCGTTCTTCCACCAATTTCTCCACCTCACTTAGATCCGTCTCGTCCTCGCTCGATGTGTGCCCGTCGCCCTTGTTCACTTTGGCTTTCCGTCCCTTTGCGCCGGGAGCTGAGGTTCAAGTTAGAACGGGGTGCAATGAGGGAAACGACAAGCAGTACCTTTGTCTTTCGACATGATAGCAGCAAGACGCTTCTCGTATGCCCGCTGTGGCTCCCACACCTTTGACGCAGAAATTTCAACCTTGGCTTGCGCCAACACCTGATCCATGTGGGCCTTTCTGTTTTATATCCGTCAGCTTCAACGCAGGGAGAAACACGGAGAAAAACTAACATTTTCATGGCGTCCCGGGTCTGTATTACAGCCAACAGAGGAATCAGTACCCTGAAGAACGTGATTGCGGTCCGCAGCGACTTCTTATTGCCGTTGGCCTCGTAACCCGCAATACGCTTTGCAATCCAAGACAGCGCCGTCGTCTGAATCTGGACGATGTACTGTGCGTCTAGTTTCTTGAGGACGGCAAGGTGCGCCCCGCGAAGGATGAACGTTGGCGCGAGGTGTTTCGCAAGTTGTACTGCGTTGGTCTCGTCTGGCACAATGCCATCCAGAACCAAGGTGAACGCCTGTTCGGTGGAATAATAAACACGCTGCTACTCAAGTCCAAAGAAAGGGTTACTAACCTCCCGGAGCGCCTGGTTAATCACCACAACCACCACATCACCATTGTCATTGTCCATTCCCTCTTCGCGCAGTATCTCCGTAATTGACTTGGCGAACTGGTCAAAGATGTGCCCAAGACGGCCGTAGTGCGAAAGCAGAATGGCCGTATGCCGGACGTGGAGGATTCCAGCCCGAATACCGCGTAGGAACGTGACGATGAGCTCAATGAACGAGTACTCGTTGAGCAACTGTGACGGTGAGTTTGGGTCAACTATATGCCCAGTTAGTGAGTCTGAGTAGGATAAGCTAAGCATCGAACTTACTCTCTTTGACCGTCCGTTTCTTCCTCTTGGGCGCCGCCTTGCCCTTGCCCTTTCCTTTCTTCTTCTTCCCGTCATCCTCAGCATCGCTCCCCTCGTCTCCACTATCATTCTCCTTCTCCTCGTCCTCATCTTCCTCGTCCTCGCCCTTCTCTCCCTCCTCCGGCTCCACGAGCGTCTCAGCATACCGCTCGATCTCTGCCTGCACGTAGCCAGCACAACGAAACTGTACCTCGTCATCTAATACGATCGACATCTTGTTCGCGGGGCCAAAAAGAATGTGCACGTTTACTAGACACATGAATGCCTATCCATATGCATCTTAGTTTCACGGTTCATGTTGATGGAGGAAGAGACATACCGTGCGCGTAACGCCCTCCGACGTGTTTGACTGCGTCCCCACTGCGTACTCGACGCATTTCTCCAACAGCGAATCTCGCTGCTCCTGGATCTTCTCGCAGAAACGCACATCCTCCGGTGACGGCTCCTCCACCTCGTCCATCAACCTCAACCGTCTCACCTTCCACGTGAGATGCCGGCTCAAAACCTCGAGCGCCTGCGTTATCATCTGCACGATAGATTAATTCGAGACCCGAAAGAAAAAGACGATAAGAGACTCACAAAAGCTTCCTCCTTATACCCCAATCGCCCGCGCTCCACCAGGGCACTCACAATATCCCATGCGCAGCTCTGCTTGCCCCCCTCGTCCTCCTCCATCCACCCACTCATGTCCCGCGCCGCACACAGCTCCGCTAGCCGTGCGCAAAGCGCGCCGAGCGCAATGATCTCGTCCTCTTCGAACCCCGCAACCTCGATCTCGTCGCGTCCCGCAACAGCATCGCGCAGTGCACTCGACAGCTCGTCCTCTAGCTCGAGGATCTTGCCGTTGTTCTGGTTCGCGAGGGAGGTGGCGGCGAGGAGGTGTGTGAGTGCGCGTATGGCAGCGCGCAGGACGGGCGGCGCCGATTGTGAGAGGAACTGCTTCGAGATGTCGTCCCATAGACTGGCATAAGCCTGGGTGGTTTAATTAGCGAATAAAACTAGAAAAAGTGAACAGTGATACACACAGTCATCATACGCATTTCGAGGTACAGATCGAGGTTCATCAGTGTCGGTATCGCGAGGATGTTTGCGATTCGGTTTTGGTCGGTCTGATATTTTATGAGGAGCCGTGGCAAACCCTTAATCAGGGCCCGAGTAATGTCGTTCGTCACAGTCTCTTCCTCGCCCTGGAATAAATTGAATAGATGCACGAATAAATTGAGAAGAAAACGTACCTTCTTCGCAGTGACCTTCGCGTACCGTAGGCTCGCGACAAGAACCTCGATCAGCACCGTTTCCTCCTCCTCCTCAAGCCGCCACGCTTCGTCCACCAAGCCCTCCTCACTTGACTTGGCCGCCTTGCCGTTTGGCTTACCTCGACGCGCAGGTGCCGGGGCGTCCTCTGCAGATGAGTGGTCCAGGAGCAACACATCAAGCAATGTGTCCCAGTCGCTCACAGCCTCGACATCGTCCCACAAGGCCTCCACTACCAGACCCGCACGTGTCATGCGGTCCTCCTGCAGGGTGCCCACCAGCGCGCTTGTTTCCTTTCGCTTGTTCGCCCGCACTTCTCCCGCACCTTCCTCCGCATCGTCGTCATCTGCCTCGTTCGCTGCATCCAAACGCGCACCCCATCGTACAAGTACCGCTCCAAATGCTTTCACGCCGGCCCGTGCACGCTCTTCATCGGTCACGGCGCCTGTGCGCCCCACTAGCCGCTCATCGACGAGCTCCTCCCAGCACGCATGCACAAAACCACCTACGGCCCTCCTCACGCGCGGCTCGGCATCAAATACACACAACGCAACGATCTCGCGCTCGTCTTCCTCGAGCGCGGTCGCGCCGAGGTGCTCAAGCACCCCCAGCACCGCGACGCGCACCGCCGGATCCGAGTCGCGCGCCGCCATCTCAAGCAGACGGCCCTTGAAACGCTCGGTGAAGTGGTGCACCTGTGGCGCGTACGTCGGTTGGGCATACACGCCACTCAGCGCGCGCAACGCCGCGAGACGCACGGGACTCGCGCCGTCAGAAAGTACCCAGCCAATATAGCGTAGGTACGTCGCGTCGAGAAAGTGCGCGGGGTGCTTCGTGAACCACGTGCCGAGCGCAAGAATACAGTCGGCGCGGATGATGGGGTCGAGGTCGCGGTAGCGGTGCACGAAGACACCGTCGACAAAGTCCTTGATGAACTCTTTGAGTTTGTCGCGGCGACCGCGGATTTCGGCCGCCTTGGCGTCGGAGCCCTTGTCGCCGCGACCGGCGGTGGCGGATTTACCACCGCGACGCTTCTTCTCGCCCTCGCGCTGGCGGGCACTGAGCTCGGCCTCCTTCTCGACGGCGGCGGCGACGTCGCAGAGCGCGCTTTCAAGCTCGAGGGCAACAACGGTTGCAGTGTGGCGGAAACTGCGGATCTGGGAGCTGGACATGGCGATTACCCATGCCTGCAGTGTGGGGATAAGATCGGAGGTGTAGAGGGAGCCGAGGGACGCGGCGGCGGTAATGAGGCGCTCGAGAAATTCGTGGAGCGACTTGCGGAATTTTTTGAAGACAGGGAGCTTGGAGGTGAGTGGGTATGCAGTCGGGGCTTGTTCCTGGGTGGCATTCAGGCCTCCTGTCGCGTGAATAATCATGGGACACACAAACCTTCTTGAGGCCCTCTGTAAATTCATCCAACGCGTCGAGAACACCGTCATAGTCGACGACCTGGTCCGCATCGAGGGACTCGTTGCAGCCACATGCGCGCAGGACGAGATTGATGAGCTCTGCCAACGCGAGATTGGGTGATTGGTCCAAGGACTCGAGAAAGTCCTCTGCGGTCGACTGGAGGGCGGCAGCTGGGTTCAGAATCGCGTCTGGTATCGTTCGTCAGCGTATTGTGGACGATACAATGGGCAGAGAACGAACTGAAGAGCGGGTTGTCTGCATTGATCTTGGACTCCTTTGCCGCCTGCTGGGGGTTGAACGCGTCGTCTCCGTCCTTTGGCTTTCGCGTCTTTCGCGGTTTCTTCGCCACAGGGGACTGTTTTGTCTTGCGCTTTGGCTTTGGGTCGTCGTCGTCGTCTTCACTGCCGGAATCTGCGCGTTTGCGCTTTCCCTTCGGTGGCGCGTCATCTGGCGCAAAATGAGCGCGAAAGGCGACGAAAACACGACTATAATGAATTACCTGGGGATTGTGCAGGTACAGCCTTTTTCTCTCGAAGAGAACGGCGAGGAGCCGGAGTCGTGCTCATCGCGCACCGGAAAGGAGAAGTAACAACAGCCGTAAATACCGCGGCACCGCTCTTGTCTCTCATCCCCGCGTTTGATTTTTGTGTTGCTTTTCTTGGGCTTCACGCGCAGAACTTGGACCGAAATTCATTGGATGGTGATTTAATCTACAGCATGGCGGTACATAACGCGAGATGAGAGTAATATACGGCAACCGAGACGCTTGAAGGTCATCGAGGAATGTAGAGCTGAACCCATACTTACGGGAGATGCCCGGACCCAGTTAGAGGAGCTGCCGGATTTTCAGTCCCGTCCAAGACCACGGTATCCTGAGATTGACGATGACAGCTGGCGCGCTAGCGCTGACGACTGGCCATTTGCTAGCCATGATTGTTGTTAATCCTTTTGAACATGAACGTTTGATCCAGGTTGTGTCAAGTGCTCGCCCTTGTCGCTGTCTGCACACTCGAGGGTCCATTGAGGGTCACTTGGCGATTGCGACTCGGAGGCTTGGATCAGCAAGGAAAACTCGAGAGAAGATTGACAGCGCATAGGCCGGGGACTCTAAGGCACCGTCTGCAGTCCCGGGCGTCCACTCACGAGTCAAAGCCTCAATTTCCCAAAATGGAGGCGTGGACGCACGACAAAAGAAGCGAGGTGGCGGTGTCGCGTGTTTTGGCATATTAACCTCTTGAACTTAAACCATGAACACGATTTCGGCCTTTTCTTACGACGCTCCAACATCTTGCCGCCACTACCAAATCCTTGTTGAGAATTAGCTTTGAGAACTTGACCTCCCGGTCCTCCGCGCCCTACTATTTGGGCTCTCTATCTGGTTTCTAGACGTCTCTAGATTCAGACGGCAGACGGCACAAGGACGGCAGACCTCTTTGCGCCCTGCAGCCGCAAATAAACCCCAGCACTGGTCGACCTCGCCTGGTTACCGCCACAATGACACAGATTGTGCGCTACACGTTTTCAACGCCCAAGACGAATGTGAAGAATCCGCTGCGTCGTTTAACGAGTCAACGTTCGAGATTTGTCCGCTGATAAGAAGCGCGTCCCATTCAGCGATCCCACACCAGTGAAAATTCAAACCAAAGCGACGCACGAGAAGAGGAAACACGTATACTCATCGGTCACGCCGCGCGCACCAGAGACGCTCTGGATGAACGGCGCCTCCAAGGCCGCGCACCCGCCAGCGCGAATGCGCGGCGTCGAAGGGTGCGGAGGTGAAGTTGACGCCTGTGCAGACGAGGCAGTTCGAATCTTGCGTTGCGAACGACTGGATCAAAATTACATGTCCGGCTCGGATTTACATCTTAGCGCACAGGATAATTGTTCAACCGTGGGAAGATGATGTTTGTTTTGATTTTGATTAGAAACTCTTTCTCCTCCTACCACCACAATCAATAGGCTGCACCAATAGTACCTCCTCCTCCCCCTCCTTCAACCTTCCAATTAGAGGACAGAAACCTAGGCCGACAGAAATATGGCCCCAGGAAAGACTCACGAAGCGCTCCAAACCTTTGCCGGTGTCCAGATTGCCTCTGTTCAATATCAACCGACCGAGCGACCCATCGAAGACCGGTTCTCCGTTACGCTTTCCCCCGATGGCGTCCGGTTACTTCTTGGCGTATACGATGGTGCACTTGAATCTTCAGAACCCCTTTATCATCAGCCTAACCCAACTCCCAGGTCACGGCGGTGCAGCCACAGCGGAACATATCAGCAAAATCCTTCCCCCAGCGCTTCTCGCGTGTCCTCCCGGGGAGCACACACACGTCTTTGAAGCAACAGATAAATCCATGCTAGACGCCTTCAAAGCCGACCACACCCCTTTCCGGTTTCGTCCGCAATCCCCGGATTGGATGTACAATGCTCAGGTTCTGAGATCTGGGTGTACGGCGCTCATTTTGGATATAGACATACCTGGAATGCAGGTGAATTATGCCAACGCCGGAGACTGCCGCTCCCTCGCATTTGATAGTCGAATTTCGGAGGATGCGGACCCGCTGCAACAAACTGCAGACTTGAATGCCAAATCTCAGTCGGAACAAGAACGATTGAAACGCGAGCATCCCGGCGAAGAATTGGTCGTCGTTTCAGGACGTCTTTTCGGGAAATTGATGAGTACTCGAGGTTCTTAGTTGTTTTATACTGTCCTTGCTTTCGATTAACCAACTTGGCAGGATTCGGAGACGGCTACTACAAGCTCCCCCGAGGCGTTAACAATTGGCAACACAAGAAACATGTCGACGTCCTCTCCTCAGTCGACCGAAACAGCGGCAAGGTCCCCTTGAACGCGCAGTACGAATCTTACTTCTACGGCTATCGCACCCCCCCATACCTCGTCGCCACCCCAGATGTGGGTGTTATGCGGCTCTCCCGCGACAGCGTCATTGTGTGTGGCTCCGACGGACTCTTCGACTTGGTAACGAGCGAGGTGGTTGCCCAAACGGTGCGACATGGGATCAGGGACGGCGTCGAGAATCTTGCAGCGCATTTACTGGACTGCGTGATCCCGCTGGGGATTGGAGACGATGTCACTATTCTTGTTCTGACATTTGCTTAGATCGAACTGCGTATGTATTGGAGGAGCACGGTCAGTAGCGATGGTAAGCAAGGAAACGTGGAGCTCGGTAAGTTGCTACAGTCAGTCGTGTTGAATGAGTTGATACGTATTCCGACTGAGTTGCATGATCTCGAGTGGAACGAAATGATCTCGTTCCATTAATCAACCTCGTCCTTTTTCTTTATTATTCCTGTTTTGCTGTATTGAGGCCAGACTTGCGCCAGGAGCGGAAACGTAAAATGGGAACGGCGCCAGCGTGGCATTTTGGGTAGTCTCTCGCAGCCAGACGCTTCAACCATGACGCTCGTACCTCACTTGTTGAACGTTTTGGGTTGACCTTGACCACTCTGATTATGATAGCAGCTCCCAATGAATATTTTATAGGCTCTTTGCAAAATTTTAGGTCAAACCTCCGCACAGAATAATTTACTTCCTCCATGTCTGATTCCCAAGTTTAAAAGTTGCCGAGCAGCCCAATCATTTTGAGAATCACATGTGACAGCACTGCTTCTCGCTTGCTCCTCGTTCAACTCCGTCCAACTGCGCATCCCTGCCTTCAAGCAGTGATACAATCGCTTGCTATGGAAGCAGTTACCTCGCATAGACAAGGAATCAAGGGGGCTGTGGTGTTCGATTTAATGGGCACTTGTACAGACTGGAAGTCGTCAATCGTCGCAAGTTTGAAACAGCAACCTGCGACAAACGTCGATCTGCCCTCGCTTGCCGCTGCGTGGCGCTCTGTCTTTTTTCAAGAGATCCACCGTAGATTCGAACAAGGTGACCCCACGGAGGACATCGATATCACGCACAGAAGAGTTTTGGATGCACTGCTGGATGAGGCAGGCATCACTTTCGCCACCTGGGGCGAAGATGTGAGGGAAAATCTCGTGAAGAGTTGGCACAACCAGACTGGTGAGCTGCCAAGGAGAATTTGGCTCAATTCTACCTTATACGAATCTAGCTTGGCCGGATTCAATACGCGGCATCAACCTCCTTCGGCAAGACTACTTTGTGTACGCCCACTCGAACTCTGCATCATCCGCAGGCATTTGAATGAAATCAACCTGTGTAGCGTCGTTTTAGCGAATGGCACTACCCGACTACAAATGGACATCGTAAAGTCAACCGGTCTTCCCTTCCACAGCCTTTTCTCCTCGCAGTTGCTCGGTCTGACCAAGGTCGGTTCCTTCTCATCTTGGTCCGTGATCTCCAGTGGATCTACTGACCAACGTCCGCAGCCAGATCCTCGAATATATCTCAAAGCTGTAGAGCTGCTTGATCTGCACCCGTCTGATTGCATTATGGTTGCGGCCCACGCATATGACCTCCGAGCTGCAGCGAAAATGTTAGTTTCAGTCATTGAATGCATTGCATCCTTCCATTGCTGATAATTATGACAGTGGCATGAAATCAGTCTACGTTCATCGCAAGACCGAAGACTTGGACGAGGACATGGATCGCGTCCGGACCGAATTCGACGCATTCGTGGACGGTACCACTGATAGTCTTGCTGGGGGGATTGCCAGTGTCGCCGCTCTCTTGAAAAAGGGTATATGAAAAGTGATACAGAGCAGGGGAACTCGGGGAGGATGGCATGGTGCGGCATTTCTCCTCATCCCTTCCACTTATAGATATTCAGGTTCGCCGATTTTTTGTCATCGAAATTACTGTAGCTTTAGCAAGCCGAAACGCTTGACTGGTTGTAGCACGGGTAAACGATTCCGAGTTTCGCCCACACACTTTGGTTCCTACTCCGTTGGAAACCGATCAAATTGTGCGGCCTCGGTCGCCGATATACGCGTCCACAGGAGTCGCCGTAAAACGCTATGGTAAAAACTGCGGTGTGCGGCGGCCTCCAAAGCTCTGCCGGGTCGCGCACAGTACAGCATTAAGGTTCCAAGTGAGTCATTACGGTGACTCGATTTCTTGACAGTCCCAAGCCATGTTGATCATGATTCTCGTCGTGAGCTTCCATGGTATGGATCTTTTGAATCGTCGGTAACTGCTTCTACTTCTACTAACTGCTTGCAATCTCAGAGCTCCCGACACTTCAAGTTTGACATCTCAAAACTCGATTCCGGCGTCAAACCCGTACCCCATATATATCCAGGTCAAACTGCGGAAACAATACCACCGCTGTGACAGCGACAAGCAAGGAGTACCTGAGAACGCCCTGGTAACTTCTCCGAGATTTTCCTCCGTTGCCCTCTTGCGAAAAAATCGCCGTCCAGATTGCCCGAACTGTGTCTGAACCACCATATCATCCACATAATGTCGTATACGGAATACCGAGGCGCCGAATGTATAAGTTCCCCCTCAGAATCAGTTTGGAACCCTCATTCCTCCTCTTTTCCATGTCCTCGACCCACAAGCTTAAGCGCAAGCCGCTTTCCTACACGGACGTCGTCCGCAGCTTCAGTGACCTCGAAACGGACCTCAAAGACGCGTGTAAAAACTTGGCTCTGTCCACGGTTCAATTGAAACAAGGGTTCGACTCCATTGCAACTCAGCTGCATAGCGTGGATATCCGAGCTGTTATGCCTCCCATCAAACCTCAGTGAGCTGTTGACCGCTGTGGTGTTGCTACACATTAAATCAGCGGCAGATGGGACTTGACACGCAGGGTAAATGATCACTGCTTTCTGCTCTCTACGACAAGCTCGGTAAATGTATGCGCAGGGCTACATGGAACTTGTTCCGCTCCTTCGCACGAACGCCACAACCTGCTCGGCAAGAATAAAAAGTACATCGGTTCTGGCAACTTTACCGTTATGAATCTGACTCAATTTTCCATTCAATTCAGTGTTTTGCAACGTCATTTTACCACTTTCCGTTCGTCCCTCTTCTGGCCAGTCCTCGCGGGCACATCGCGAAAAACACCATGTTTTACAATCATTTATGGCTGTAAGGATCCCTCTACTAGGATTTTATCTGGGGGATCGTAACGTACACCGTAGATTTCGGCCGAACAAGCGGCTCTCACTTTCCAACTCGTGCAAAAGGCTACGGCTCTCAACGCTATGACAAGCAAATTTCACACAGAAATTGCGCGAGCTACCGCCAGTAGAGCTTCATCTGGCCAACGGGAACTACAAGATCTTGCGCAAAAGATTTTGATGCTGCAAAGCAACGTTCAAAAGTACGTGCAATAGCCACTTTGAACTCGACTGAATACTATGCTGATCGCCGCTGAAGCTTGTATTCTGCGGTAGGTCTTGAGGGTTTGTTTTCGGGGTCGCATCTCATGTGAACAGAGTTTCAAACTTTCGTGCCCTGATGTGACATACGTGGCCTTTACAGCCTTCAGGCTGGTTGCGACTGCTGGAGGACAGTCCGCGAAGGCTAAAATGTCTCGGTATCCCTTGGTTAGTGTTCAGACACTGCGAGATGGTTATTTGAATGTTCCGAAGACTCTAGATAATAGCGATCTCTCTGAAATGTCAAACCTGTTCCAAGATCTCAACGGTAAGTTCAAACGAACGAAACATTCAGACAATTTAATGCTCATTATGTGTTAGGAACCCGGAGTGAGGTCGCGCACGCGCAGTACACCACCCAAATCTCGCACCGAAAATCGGATGTGTTGTCTAAAGCCCGAATTGCGACCTCAGATCTTGTTCCAAACCAGATAGCATTGCTAGAACCAATACTCAGTCTTATCACTGCCATATGGCTGAGATTGCAAGGTGACAGTTTGGATGTTTTCAACTGGGTTCAAAGTAATCGGGTGCGTCGGAAATTCGACCTGATGTTGAAGAAACAAATTGAATAGCCTCAGGAACCTCCGCCGTGCATCTCCACATATTTACAAGGCGGCCACACAATTTACTCAACGTTAGCCAATTGTTTAGATAACTTTGTGGAGGGGATCGACATGCAGCAATTTGCAAGTTGAAAACATGTCGGATAACTTACCCGCTGGCGGCTCTTCCTATCCTGGATATTAATTCTCTATGTATATACACCGACTGTATCCGTATTCTCCTGTGCATTCTGGCTGCTGTACTAACTTATATCTCGAGGCCCCTATTTAACAAACAAGTGCAACCAGTGAGTCACCTAGAGAACGTCATCTTGCTTTCCGACCACTGCCAATGAAGTACTTTTCGACTCGAGGCGGAAGCCAGAAACTCTCCTTTGAAGAGGTCAATACATTCTCTACCCATCGGTCCAGGTCAACCGACTCTTGACAGACAGTCCTCACTGGTTTAGCACCCAATGGCGGCCTTTACATCCCTGAAACCATTCCGTCTCTACCCGCGGATTGGAAGACCAAATGGGCGTCCCACTCGTTCATCGATCTCTCTGTTGCCATCCTCTCTTTGTATATCTCTGCGGAAGAGATATCCGAGGCAGAGCTCCGCACGCTGGTGCAAAAATCATACCAGACATTTCGGCACCCTGAAATCACGCCTTTAAAAAAGCTAGACGACAAGAGATATGTTCTTGAGCTTTTCCACGGACCTACGTTCGCGTTCAAGGATGTCGCTCTGCAATTACTGGGAAATCTGTTCGAGTTTTTCCTCCTTCGCCGGAATGCACGGAAGGCCCCTGGAGAAAAACCAGAGAAGTTGACAGTCGTTGGCGCGACCAGCGGAGATACTGGCAGGTGCGCACAAGTAGTCCAGGTCCATACTCCGTTGTTTACCTGCTGCTTAGTGCTGCGATTTATGGTCTACGAAACAAAGCTAATATCTCGATATTCATTCTTCACCCAAAAGGGCGCGTTTCGCCTATCCAGGAAGCACAAATGACAACGGTCACTGACTCGAATGTGCATAATATTGCTGTCGGAGGGACGTTCGACGATTGCCAAGTGAGCACAGTGTGTTTGCTACGATCTTCTTTGCTGACGAGAGCGTTGGGCAGGATATCGTCAAATCCCTTTTTGGCGATGTGGAGTTCAACGCGACTCATCGCCTCGGCGCCATCAACTCTATAAACTGGGCGCGCATCCTTGCGCAGACCGTTTATTATTTCCTTTCATATTTCCACATTCAAGCCCAACTGCCTCCCGGCGTCGATGCCGAGATTCAGTACGTTGTTCCCACCGGGAACTTCGGGGATATCCTGGCCGGATACTACGCCAAACGAATGGGTCTCCCCATGGGCAAATTGGTCGTCGCAACCAACGCGAACGATATTTTGGCCAGATTTTGGAATACCGGGAAGTATGAGAAGGTCGACTCGGGGCTCGACCAGCCCACCACCGACGGCAAACAGGGGACATCTTCGAGCGGCGTCAAAGAAACACTATCTCCGGCAATGGACATCCTCGTCTCAAGCAATTTCGAGCGCTTACTTTGGTATCTTGCGTACGAGAATGCTCGTGCCGAAACCAACCCACAGGACGCGGCTTGCCACACCCTGGCTGGATGGATGTCCAAGATGAAGAGCGACGGCCGAGTTGCCATTCCAGTCGGTGTCATTGAGTTAGCACGCCAAGATTTCCTTGCAGAACGAATTTCAGATGAGCAGGTGCAGCCATTACTACCATTTCGTTCGTAGTACTCACATCGCTCTGCCTCAGACTCTCCAGACAATCCAAGCCCACTTCGAAGGAAACCCATCTTATATCGTCGACCCTCATACTGCAGTTGGATTGGCCGCGGGGAAAATAGTCGCCTCCAAAAAGTTCGTCGCTTGTGATTTGGACTCGACGCCATTTTGACAAAAGAATTCCAGATCATCCACAACGCATCAAATAATGCTGTCAACGGCCCACCCTGCCAAATTCTCAGAGGCTGTAACTCAGGCGTTGCGTGGCCACACTCAGTTTGACTTTGAGCAAGACGTCCTTCCTGCGGAATTTGTGGGCTTGCTGGACAAGAAGAGAAACGTGATCGAGGTACCGCGGCCTGATATCGACTTGGTGAAGGCCGTTATCGAAGGTTTTGTTGAGACGACGCCTTCGAGCGACGCTATTGTAGGACTGTGAGTTTTGTAAAGGAGAAATAGACGCTAGAAATATCAATGCACTGCTGAAATATCTTAATTTGAAAGCAGATCCTCTCATCGCTCAACCGCGATGAGCCAAGGTAGCGGCTCGAGATCCACTCCACGAGCGTAGTAAATGAGAAAGACAGTCCCGGAGAGTTCTACACTGGATCGTTCCCGAGCAATACACTCAGGAGGGTTGGCAGCACATCAAGTATAGTCTGCGGTCCCTCCCTTGTTGGACACCCAGAAGGCTGCCGCCTGCAGGCCACCGCTAATATCGAGGGTGATTGCCATGTAAGCGAGGGAGAAGAACAAGATGAGAATATTATACGGTTTCACTCCCTCTGTACCGACGATCCCTTCTCGTATCTCATTTAAATATTAGTGTTGATAGTTGATAACCCAGGGCCGGAAAGCGCACCTGGGTCCCAGGCATGGTATGGGTGGTGAGGTTGATTGGAAGACGCGCACGGCGTATCCTAATAATTGTATACAGGATATCACGAGAGGAAGAAGATTATTAGGGCAGTGGCGATGGAGAAATGATATCGCGATCGGCTGGAGGTTGAAACTTTGTTTTTATTATTTCATATGGCCACCCGGACAGCGTGTCTCCAGCGTCCACAGCGGCATATCCTGAAGAAGCCTTACCGGACCACAGACTGGCATGACCACTGCCAGCGCCTAAAATCTGAGTTTGAGGGGTGTGGCGCTAAACCAATGTCTATCACACTCCTGCGTTTGCCATAATCTAGTGCTCACTCTCTGGGCCTTTGTTCGACATTCTTCAAGCCATTACCCGATTCACATGGCCTCGATTCGTCGTTCGGATGTTAGACGGCCCTGGGAGGAGGGAAGCGCCGCGACGCCCGCAACCCTCTCACAGACACAATGGACCGAGTGCGCCTGGTACCGTGCAAGTTTTTGTTCGAAGAGCACTTCTGATTACTTACGCAGGCCGTGGAACACCTTCACGATGGTAAGCCAAGGATCTTTGTGTCTTGACGTCGCTTTGGTGAGAAATATTCTTAACCAGAAATTGATCCCCTGCAATTGGCGTCCCCCGCGCCCCCGGTCCCCCCACCCTGTGATCATACATCTTGCGATGCGTGCTGGGCAGGGCTTCCCCAATCCCGGTCCCCAACTGGACGCCATCCCAAGTTCGCCGAAGCCGCATTCACAAGGCTATCGCGGACTACAACAACGACCATCCATCATACACTATGTCGACGTGGATTCCAACGGCTTTTTTACCGACTCCGGTAAATTTGTAGCCGACGACTCGACCAAGGAGGAACTTTGGAATACCTTGATAAACGAGG
>JARKIB010000472.1:0-89510 GCA_029378385.1 Mycena metata | reverse complement strand
GGGCACTTATCTGCAGTGTTCCCGCCAGATCTGCACTCAAAACCTCGAAGATTCGGCTCCAAAACCATGAATTTGGCATCAGGTTGCATAATGCAAGATAATGGTGGGAAAATGCCGTTTTTGAATAAATTTTGCGGGATCTGCCGTAGATCTCGTGCTGGGAACGAATAGCGGAAGGCCTAAAAAGGTTTATTCCGCGGCCCGAGAAGGTGTTTGCGCGCATCAAGCAAATCATGGTGACACATTCACACTGACTCCTCTTGCTCTCTCTGCTTGCTCTCTGGCCGACATCTGCAACCCACCCACTAGGACAACATTCAGTCAATATAATGAACATGAATTAAAACCTCTCCTGCTGATACTCTCTGATACCCCTCCAACTCTGCACCGGCAGAAAACACGTCCCTGCGGCCTCGGTTCCTACTTCTCCACATCATTTGTTTTGTTCTCTTGTTTGCTCCTCGGTCTTCCTTGATCTTTGAAGGCTTGGAAACACACACAAGTATTTTTGTGGCGTTGGTGTGCCTGTAGTTCTGCGCCTCCGCCCATTCACACATTAAGACACTGTGCCGGCCCCCGGTGGTAAATTTTGGGGCTCATTGTGCTTTTACCCTGTGAGTGCACGAACTATGCTACATCTGGGTGCCGCATACACCGTGTCACCGGGTCAGAAACGGTACACAAATCCTCATTCTTGCCCCTGCAAACCACCCACTTCATTATACTCCCTCCACTCGACATCTTGCCCATCTGAACTCCCAGTCCCACGTTACACATTCTCTTCATCTTAATACTGACTATCACAACAGGTACTCAGGATGACACCACGTGCGCCGCGCGGTCGGACTTTGAAATCTATGATGCATCGGGGAACCCGCAAAAGAAATTATTGTGCACTCTCTCAGCATGTTTACAGGCCCTTGGTTGACGTTGTAACATCTTGTTTGTGCAAAACTCACGGCGTGAGGGCGATGGTGCATCCAGCTATCTTGGTACACACATGTAGAGGTAGATACTACAAATATATTGAATGTTCACACCGCCCGACATCAACCCTACATAGTAAACTAGTAATTAATTAGTTCGCAAATGCAAGCAATGTTTGTCCCTGTGCCTTTTCAAGTCCAAGATGATCACGAGCTGCCTTCTCGAGTTCCACATCCCTTGCCGCAACATAACGCTTCTTGTCTCGTGCCGTTGATTTTCGGCCGACACAGAGGACCAAAGATTTTTCTCCACAGTCCTGACATGGGTTTTTGCACCAATACCATCGTTGTTTGCCGTTGCAACTCAAGTCAGTGCATTGCGGACAGGTACGCACACACACTCTCGGCGGCGGGGTGGGTACGTGCATGCTTGCAGCAACATGTTGAATGCTCAAGCTGGTTGTTGTGCTCGCTGCGGATTCAGGAATATTGTTGACAACGGCAAATTGTTGAGTGTGCAATGAAGGAGATGCCGAACTGGAAGGGTCACTGCAAAGGAAGTCAGAACACTGGATGGAAGTCAAAAGATTTAGTTCTGACCTAGAATTTAGAGGAAGATCGAAGCCGCTAGTGACGCGATGCTGAACAAGGGACCCCGACCGAGCATTGATAATTCGGGTCGCTCGCTTAGGGTCTTGAAGGGTCTGTTCAAGAGGTTCGATCTGCCCGCGTGCCTGTGAGCAACTCTGTCGAACATTGGCAGAGTCCTTGTAGTTGCCATTAAGATAAGCCGTAAGTTGTTCTTCCAACTTAAATAGAGGTGAGATTGAGTTCACCATTCTTCAACATGGAGAAAAAATACCTTATAAAATATGTCTGCCTTTGCCTCTGCCTGCCTGTTCCAAATGGCCGTGGCCGCTGTAGAAATTGCTGTTTTGCAGCTTTGGAATGCTGGGGATGTCCGCATAAGGTCGTTGAATAAGACCTTCTCCGTGATCGTGTGAACGGGCAGAACGGCTATACGAGTCCCCTGCATTCGGGCCAAGTACTGCTGCTTCTGTGTGCGCTTTGAATCGATCTCGTTGTTATATGACTGAATTTCCACAGGTCCACAAACTGATCTTGGAATCCTGATGATGCCGACAGACTGCTCAGTTTGCTGGTAAAGATTTCCGTTCACCCACGCCAATGGGGCAGGCGGGAGGCCGTAGCCCTCGGCGAGAGTAATTTCGAGTTCCCGGATACTGTTCAAAAGCCAAATGGAATCATGACCAACATATCTTTTTCCGGTGGAATTAAAATGCCCGACCTAAACATAAATTATAAATACTTAGTTGATTGTGACTGCAAGTTGAGGGACTTACATGAAGATTGTGGCGTAGAACGAAGTCAAGTAAACAGGCAACCATGTGCCGAACGGAAGCACCATGAGAAGGGAGTTTGGCGAGCAGATGTGTATGTACACCGCCTTCGACCATGTTTGTTCCACGAACACAGCGATAAATAGCCAAGCCACCGGCCTTCTCATCAAACCCAATGCAATAGTAAAGCTGGATGCCGGGGGGATCCGAGACGAACCCGTTCTTAATGAGCTCGAGGATGTTTTTGGCAATTTTCCAGGCGGCAGAATTGAACAGAGGGATGCCGGTTTTACCGTCTTTGAGTGGGCCCCAAGTCATAAAGACGGCATGAACAAGAGGGTAGAGATCCTCGGGAGGGGGTATAGTACGACGACAGCGCTGCCACAGCCATTTTGGATGGAACCGAAGCATATCTTGCCAAGTTACGTTCTTTGTTTTGAGGTACACCTCGATCTGTGCTTTGTCGGCGGGATGAGGTATAAGCAGAGCATCGCGCAAGGCACGAGAGAATGGGACCCGCAAACCGTGTGTTCGAGAGATATAGAGCATGTTAAACACATGGAAAACATCTTTGAGCACACGGCTGCGTACCAAGGGGGCATATGTTGCGAGGGCGGTAAATGGAATATCACCAATGATGAGCTGCCCTCTGCAGCACTAGCAGGGTCTGTGTCAGCAGCGGGATGTGTGGTATCCCTGTTATCATCTGTGCTGTCCACCGAATCCAAATCCTCCGCAAGACTGGCGAAGTCGGCAGGGGGTTCAGCGGCCGTTTGTAAGAGATCCGGATGAAGGGGCTCGGACATGAATAGAGGTGGCGGAGGCGGAGCAACATTGGCGGGATGGTAGGGAACAACACGAACATGGCTTCGATGAGATAGGATGTCGAAGGGGGGGTTACCATAGTCCTTTAGAGAGCGCTTTTTGTCATTTTGCCCAATGATCGCACCGGGAATCAGCACCTCCCGTACCGTGATAACAGTATGTGTCGAAGTCAGGCTTGTATCGTTGAAGGTTCCCAAAGCAGCTGCTGGCGATACAACACCTCGAGCGGCCAGCTTCTTGTTCATCCGTGAGCAGCAGTACAGAAGTACCGCCTGGTGTATCCTGGTCCATAGGAACCGGCAGTGGTGTCTTGTTAATTTTCTGGTAGAGAAAGAGTGCCACATATGCCTCTCGAGCAGCAAACTGTTGTTGAATGGTCGTGAGATCTGAATCAGACCAATTGCTGCTGATACATTCACTATAGTGCTGAGGAAAGCGTTGACCAAGGATAGATGCTACGAGATCAACCAAAGATATGTTTGCTTTCCCGATTAGGAATCGATCTTTGGCAAAGTTTCCAAGTTCGAGTGCACCTGTAAAAGTGGCGGGAGGCTTGCCACATGCAGCGGCGAGTCGGCGCAAGTCTGCGTTCACACTGTGCCCCACTTTGATGACACGTGGCTCTTGAAGCAGGTTGAGGAGCTGCAACGGTAATGCTTGGCGCTTCAGCATTTCACCAATCTGAATGAATCCAAGTGAGCCGGTTGGACAAAGTATAAATACTATTGATAGTTTACCTGTAGAACGTGCACCTGGTCTTTGTACGCAAGCTGCAGGACCGCAGGGGGGCCTTGCTGAGCCAGACACCCATACGGTGTGATATCGATATTCCACTCGGATCCAAATCCAACAACAATGTGGCTGTCGTTTGCGCGGGATAAGTCGTCGAGAATGCTGCGCATGACATTATTGATCGCGGTCGCGTCATCGAGTTTGGATGGGTGCACAACACATTCGGGGTCAACGAAGAGTGGGAACTCGGCATGCTTCTCGACGGGGGTGATTTTTTCAAGAAGCGAGGCAAACACCTTCTCAAGCATAGGCTTGTCGGTCATGTTGTCGGTGTAAAAAACCTCGGGCAGGTCATGTCCGTAGATCTCAAGGTTGTCACCAAGGCGCCGCAAAGCATCTTCATATTGAGAATGGGATTTGGTCGCAACAAGCACGCAGACCTTAATCTCGCCTTTCTCGTTTGTCACGGTGAGAAGCGCAGTAAAAATGGGTACACCATCAACTTTGAAAACATGTTTCGCAAGCTAAGGTTCTGTGAGTAAACTGTGTCAGTAGATCAGAACTGACTGACCTTGTGGCTATGGTCAATGGCACAAATTCGAGCTGACAGTGTTCCGGTATGCTGATTGAGGACATCTCGATATGTCTCGATAAAGTCATCATATACATCGCGAAGCCATTGGCCACTAGGAGTGAAGCCGTGGAATCCAGATGGTGAGTGATCTTCGAAGGGTAGAAATGGCTCATATGTTTTCCCCGGAAGGCTCATCTGCTTGACTTTTGTGCGCAAATATTGGAGTTGAATTTCATCGTATCGGCGGAGGTGCTGCATTCGGAAAAGATCTGCCACCTCCTCTGCACCCATCCCATGCTGAAAACATGACCGAACTACGCCAAATGCTCGAGTCGACAACCCACTCCGCCAGGTCAGATGGGCCGGAAATTCTGCTGCAAGTGGAAGAGGTAGTCTCCTGAGGACCCGTTGATCCCAGGACCGAAAGCGGACACCGCATCCGCCTGATCGTTTACGACAGGCGTATGTATATCCCAGAATCCAGAAGCAGGCATCAACATCAACGACTCGACGCGGCCGCTCAACAACACCATCACGTGTGAGGTGGTGAGAATTACAATCGGGACAAACTATCCCGGCGGCCCCGCCCAAGAGGCTCATTGGATCCCAGAGGAAGAAATCCGGAAGGAAGAGATCTGTGGGTTTGACATTCAAACGTCCGAGCGCAAACCAGGCCGGTTTCCGAGGCAGCCAGAATGTACCGGCCAGGTAATGTCGGGATTTGGCCGCCGTTGTTTCCTCCAAATCATACTTGAGCTCTGCCAAAAGACCTTTAACAATTTGCTGGAACCACGTCGGAAACGGTTTGCGGTTCGAGGTCTTTGTATCCTCATCATCTTCCTCCTCCTCACCGAGGCCTCCTCCGAGAAAACCCGAGGAACCAGAGGAGTTGTCAACATCGGTAATTAAATCAATAGAGCTGGGGGAAGAAGTGGCAGTGGTTGGAAGGGGAGTTGAAGGGGAGAGATTTGTGGTGAGTTCAGCATTTGCTCGCGCGACAACACTTCGCGATGGCAAACTGCCGGCCCGGGATACAGATTGAGGTTGCAAGGGATTATTAACAGGTGCAGGAGCTGTAGAAGCACCAAGATTTGAATTTGAGGCATGGGGCAAGGACATCTGAGACATAGACGAAGTGTCTGTGCCGTTTGACGTGTCCGCCGGTATCTCTGTCCGAAATCGACCTGGGAGTCCCCGAGCAAACTAGAGGATCATAGGAAAAGCTGAGAATAATCCACAGAGAACTTTATTCACCAGGTTTGAAAGGGCTTGAATTGGACTTGTTCTACCGGTCTTGTCGCCCGAGTTGGTTGCAGATGCAGATGTATCGCTTGGCGACACATTGTTGGTACGTGTTTTTTTCTTCAGCCGGGGCTGGGATGATGTGCCATTCAAATGAGAGCCACTAGCCTCAGTTGTGGATTTCTCGGACTCCAATTCTTCCGCCTTCCGCTTATTTTTCGAGCCCTTAGGACGACCGCGACCACGCTTTGGCAGCATATCACCAGAGTCAGATAGCGGCGGTGGTGGCGGCTCCCCGGGATGCCGGTAGTGATGGAAGATTGTCCCGAACATGTTCTGTGGGAACAGAGATGGACAGCGATGACTTCGAAGTGTTGCTGAGAGCGAGAATGTCGATGAGAAGTAGCAGACTCGGGTGCCAGATTCGCGTTGTGGCTGTGCTGTTAATCATCACAATCAAACCATATTGGGTTAATTTGCTATTAGCGCGCTATTGGCCCCACCTGTATAGCCCAGGTATCACCATGTATAGATGGTGGATATGTAGTAGATCTCCAACATCAATACATGGTGATCAGCGCAAAATCACTAGCACGGCTTAATTACAGCTAAATAAGAGCTCTTTAAAGCAAATAACTCTGAGATATTAGAGATATCTCAGAGATCTCTTAGTTCCCAAGCCGAAGGCCATCAAAGACGGCGCGCGCCATCGCGATTGATGGCGCGCATCTACCGCCATCAAAACCCGTCCACCGCGCCCGCCCAAGTCCGCCGTGGCCGCAAAAGGGGTCGTAAATTCACGAAAAAAAAGGGGGAGGACCGTACATATGTTGCAATTCTATTTACGGCCATTCTACAACGAAAACTAAGTACAAATTACCGGAAACTAGGGATACATCCATATAATATAACACAAGCACACGCCTCACGTCGTTACGCAGAGGAAATGCTCCAACGCGTCCGCGACGGCGTCGACATCTATATCTCCACCCCCATCTACATCTTCCCCATCCCCTTCATCGCGCGGCGGTGCGGTGGGCGTTGCGTCGAGCATCTCGACGTCGTCGTCCTCGCGGGCGGGCACTTCGCGTTCCTTGTTGATGCTGATGCCGGGCAGTAGGGACGCCGTGAAGCCCGGCTCCTTGCTGAGCTTCACGAGCCGGTCCATGTGGACGGGATTGAAGCGCGCCCGCTCTCGGCGCTGCAGCCAGACTTGGTGCGCCAGCGCCTCGTCCCCGTCGTTGCATAGCCGGCGCTCGTGGTGGAGGAGGAAAGCCTCCTCGTCCCTCATGTAGGTCACAAACCTCCGGATTTCCAGGTTGAGGCGGGTGATTTCTTCATCTGCACGGAGCAACTTGTAGTGCTGATCCATTGCAAGTCGCCCCCCCGGCTGAGCCCAAGGCTCGTTGCGTATATCCTCTCTCCCCTCCCGCAGGAGATCGAAGTCAGAGAGGAAGGCGTAGTCCACGATTTGGTCCCAGGTGAGTGGGGTGCAAGGGGGAGAGAGGGCGGCGGCAGCGGTGTTGTACGTTTCCAGCGCGCTTTTAACGGCCTTCGAGCGGGCCTGAAGGGCTTTGGCGATATGCTTGCGTAATTTATAACCTACAGTGTATCAGCATTGAGTCCAATAGTGAATTTGAATGGCTTACCAGTGTCGGACATGTTAACCTTGGACAACTCAAACATCCGCGCGACAACAAGGCCCTCAAGCTCATCGAGCGCACGTTGGTAGCGGCGATTCCTCAGCATCATGGCGGCCTCCATCCATTCCTTGTCCTCGGGTTTCCAGCGCGGCCCGCCCCCGAGCCTGATCTCAAGGTCTTGCACCGCGGCGAGTGTTTTTGCGTGGACCTCGGCCGCGTGACGTCGTTGGGTCTCCATTCGTTGGGTCTGCGCTGCAGCCTGCGCGTACGTCGCATCCTGCGGTGCTGGAATGAACGGGGCCTCCACGCCCATTATCGCGTCCAAACGCTCTCTTGGGGGTGAAGGTTAGCCCTCACTCACGATCGTCATCGAAAGCACTTACTCGTGGTCGCGAAGGTTCACCAGCTTCTGGTAATACTCCATCTGCAGCGTTTCGTGCGCCGGCTCCTTCTTCAAGGACACCAGGTACGCCTTCTCCTTCTCCAGCCACGTCTCAAAGACCGAGCGCGACTCCACGCCCATCGAGGCCATCGTTTGGCGCAGCAAGGGAAGGGTGCCCTTTATCTTGAGGGCACGGCGGTACTTGCTTGCAAGCAAGAGGGCTGCAATAATATTGGTGTTAGATAAACAGAAGAAAACGTGAAGAAAAGATGTACAAAGACCCTGGTAGGCACCAACGGTATCCGTGTGCTTCATGTAGGTGGTGATGGCTTGCTGGCGGTGGAAGGCGGTGGCGTAGTGGGTGGTAGCAGCAAGGGCATTGGACTGAGAGAAGTACTTCTCGCAGCCCTCCAAATCCTCCAGACCCATCCCCGAGACGTACGTGGTGAGATTGCCGAGCTGGCATCGTCGGTTGTGCGCATGGCCGTGGAAGGCGCCGACGAGCGCGCGGAAGTTGTTGTCGGCGGCCAGAGTAGAAAGTGCGGGGTGCATCCGCACCATCTTCCCGTACTTGCATCCAATGTCGTAGCCGAGCCCGAGCTCGCCCAACACCTGTAGCAAGTGAGCGGTGACCGCGAAGCCATACTTGGCCCTGTAAAGTAGTTAGCATAGGTACTAAGGACGGTAAGGAATGAAAAGGCGTACAGTTCCCCGCTCTTTACCATATCAACAACGACGAGGAGGAATCCATGCCTGCAAAGTGCAGGAAAAATCCCCGTCTCGTCGTACATCCCATAGGCCCACGCCATCATATCCTCCTTCATATTTTGCCACCGCTCTGTGCATCCTTCACCCTCATCCTCCACCTCCGAGCCCGGCACGAACCCCCACATCAAGTCCTCCAAACCCTCCTTCGACCACTTGTCCACTTCTGCACGCGGCAGGTAGTAGTCTCCGGGCGCAACACAATTATCCAGGTGCTCTTTGGAAGCCCCTGGGACTGACTTTCCATCGGCATCGAACTCCTCCCTCTCCTGTCGCCAAAATCGTTTCAGGGAGTTATTCCCGTCGATCGTGGCGAGAAAGGGGAGAGGGATAGGTGCCTCCCCCTCGAGCTTGTACATGCACGCAGGGCATGCGTTCTTCAGCCGCCAGTTGGGGGCATTGCGACCGAGCGCGACTTGTACGTGGGCGTCAACGTTGGCGCAAATGGCGAGATAGACGTCGAAGGCGATGGAGAATTGGGTGGTGAGGTAGGGGCGGGGAGCAACACCGTGGATGTCGCAGAGGGCGCGGACGAAAGGCTGGATACCCAGACGTGGGCAGCAGAGCTGTAAAATCCGAAACATTTCGAGTGCGCGCACAGTGATTACGACGGTCGCGAGGTGTGCGGCCACGGGTATCAGGCCTTGACGCACAAGCGCCGACGCGATTAGCTCATTGCCCGCGACGATGGGTACATCGGCATGGTGAGCAGCTGAGAAAAACCATGGTTAGTGCGCCTCAATGACGTTGGATGAAGGCACCCACCAAAGCAGTCAACAATGTATACGCGGTGCGTATCCTCCACGGCGGCGTCCTCTGCATGCACGAACAGCTTCGATAAGCCGTCCTCGGCGGTGTCGAACGACCACTCGAGGTACGCGTCGGCCATTTTATCCATCTGGGAGGCAAACACGTCGACCGAGATTTGCGTGCGGTCCCGCCGGGTACGGTGGTCGTGCTTGGTACCCCAAAGCCTCCTTTAAAAGAGTTAGTAACACAGATGGATGAAAAATAACAGCGGACACACTGATGTTGTGCACGCATCTGCTCCAGCAGACTCTGCTCGGCGTCCTCCATCGCCTCGTCGGTCAACGTTTCTCCGGCGTGGCTGATATTGGCAGGTACACGCCCACGAAGAACGTCGTCCATGTAGCCGTCGTCGTGATCGTACGGGTCGGGGATATCGCGCAGAGCATCCCGCTCGCGGCGCTGCTGTTCCGTCATTGCTGAATTTTGTTAGAGGCCCCCCATTTAAAGAAGAGGATGGCACCATACCTGCAAGGCGCAGCTCTTCCTCGCACGCCTCGGCCTCTTTACGCTGGAGGGCTTGCGCAGAATTCAGCGTAACCGATGTTTTCTCGCGGTGCCCAGAAGTTCCGTGCTTTGCGCGAGTTATTCCGAGCGTGCGGGACTGTATGCTGGCACTTTTAATGTTGCTTCGATTCCTCTTCATTGCGGCTGCGCGACGCCGTGCGTGGGTATAGGGGTATAGAGGGTACAGAGGTGAAGTGAGTTTTGAGGGTGTTTTCTAGCGCATGAACGAGAACAAGGTCTTGAGGGCAATTGAGTCGAAGTGAGCCGGAGGCGATAACGGCGAATTACGCCGGACCAACCCGCGAAAGAAAAAAGCAAGCCAAAGGCAAGAAAGAAGAGATGAGGTGCAGACGCGGCACGGCGGGCCGATGTGACCAAACATCACGCCAGCACGTGTGCATTACTCGTCCTGCTTTCTTTCCTCAAACCACCACCCACAACCGCCCACAAGTCGCGTCCAAGGTCGGTTTTATTTCTGCTTTTCGTCCCTTTATTTAGGAATCTGGCTGCTGATGCCGTGGCTCAACATTTGGGCTTGGCTTGCACAATCAGCAGCCAGATTTCGCGCCACTTCCCTTTAAATTATCCTTGCCACCGACATTTTACTGATTTATTTCTTCCAGGCGTGTTTCTGCCATGCTCTGGGTTCCCTTCGTACGCAAGGTTCGTCCAATCCTGAATCCCTCAAATAAAGAAGCTCAAACGCGTCCAGACGCGGAGTGGTGCGGAGTTTGCAGGCATTCCCAAGAGTGTCCTGGCGTTTCAAGAGCGGGACTTCGACTATGCCCCGCTGGTTCAGCGCGCGGTGGCATCTGAGCGCGAGGATGGGCTGGACCACGAAGAACACGACCAGGACGACCCCCTCAACACCGTGGACGATGATTCCCCCCTCAGCACTGTTGAGCCCGACGCGTTCGACACGGTGGATGCTGAATACCCGCCGCCACCACCTCCGCTTCCCCACGACCCCTTCGACGACGTCGACGACGACAATCCACACCCCAAAAAACGGCCGCGGCGCGTTTCATTCGAGGAGGTCGTCGCGAG
Organism: Mycena metata; assembly: GCA_029378385.1. NCBI lineage: Eukaryota > Fungi > Basidiomycota > Agaricomycetes > Agaricales > Mycenaceae > Mycena > Mycena metata. The sequence goes on along the minus strand of JARKIB010000472.1, from coordinate 78,699 downwards.
CGCGAATCCGCCTCACACCGGTGCCCACCGCCAACGTCCCGCCAGGCCCGCCAATGTCCCTCGCCGCAAATGCAATAGCGACGCCGCGCACGCGCGCCGCAAGGAGAAACGTAGCAAGGCCAAGGCAGCGCTCGGCCACAAACCCACTGCCTCCACCCTGCGCGTGTACGTCGAGCCTGCCGCGCCGCTCGACTCCGAGCTCCACACGTCCTCCCTGCCCAGCACCCACGGCGCATATGCCGCCAAAGTCGAGGATGCTCAAGAAAAACGCGGCCGCACGGTATGGTGCTCCTTGCTCGACTTCACGGCGCGCGGCTTCAGGGTAATCCAGTGGGATGGCATGTGTGTGTTCTCCAACCTCCTTTTCTCCCCCCGCTCACTGCTCTGCCACATCCTCCAGCCATCCCCGCCCCATCCTCGACCGCAATGGCCGCATTGTAGCTGTGCTCGCCAGCCAGCCCGATAACCCCAACTACCGCGCCGCCGCCGACGCCGCCTTCGCCGCCATGCGGCGTGCAGGCGACGCTGCCCGTTTCCCCGCTGAGATGAAGAAACATCGGCGGGGCCTATTCGCCGCTGTCAACGTTGGGCTCTCCTACGGCAAAGGGCAGTCCACGCCGGGGTGGCTCGATGGGAAAGACTACCGCGAACTCGCTGAGGAAATGCTCGCCAACATAGGCATTCAGCGGATGGCCGGGTTTGCAGACGGTAAGCCTTCTCCCCTTCTCTGTGCAGATACACCGTTCTGAAGCCTTGTACAGCGGCTTTTGCGATCTGGGCGCCGCGGTTGCATGTGTATTACAAGGAATGCGACCGCAAGCTACGCACCCGCCACCCACTACTCCGCCGCCCGTTCGTCGGGTCCGTTTACTTCTGCGCGGCGTTCAACTTCGGGCGCAACGTGTGGACCTTCAAGTACCGTGACGTCCTCAATTTGGCCTTCGGCTGGTGTGCAATCCAGGCGCTTGGGCGGTACGACGCCACCCTTGGCGGGCATCTCGTCCTTTGGGACTTGGAGCTTGTCGTAGAGTTTCCCCACGGCGCCCTCATTCTCCTTCCATCGGCCACCGTCGCTCATTCCAACGTCCCGGTCCGGGAAGGTGAGGAGCGGGTGTCCTTCACGCAGTTCAGCGCCGGGGGCATCTTCCGCTACGTAGATAATGGCTTCCAGACCGTAGCCGAGCTCGAACGCAACGACCTGGCGGAGTACGAGCGGTTGACGGCACGAATGGCGTCGCGGTGGGAGGAGGGTTTGGGTTTACTGAGTACCTTAGATGAATTGCTAGAAACTGAATAAATCCTTGTTCATCTTTTCTACCGTTTGATTGTGAGGTACACAGAGCTTTGTCGTCGTGGGGCACGCTCGATTAGGAAATAAATCACGTGCTGATGTCCTTTGCGTGCCCCGGGGTATGCAACCACGCGAGCGGCGATCGAGACTCCGGCCACTCCCTATCGCATGTTCCAATCGATCGGATGGTATTTACAGCTGTATTGTCTGGATGTAAATTCTCCACATACCATGAAAGAATATTTTTGTCGAAGTTCAGCTGGTGCCGAAGAAGAAACATCGCCAATGTGATGCGATGATTGATGGTTCGGCCAGAATCGGCGGGCGTTGAGTTTTATGTTCAAATTTACGGGGCGCGCGCGGTAGTAGAGATTTTGCTGTTTTGTTTTTGATCTCAATCCTCACTTTTCCCTCTTCCAACGGCCGGATGTTCTGATCATGGATGGTTCAAACCTCGTGTGAGAGCCGGGTCCCTCCAGACCAGTTCCAGGCTTGAATGTTTCCTTATCCATTAAGAATGGATGCCTCCTATGTGTTGAGCGCCGTTGGTTCGAAAAAAGAACCGGAGCCAAGGCATACAGGTAATTTTGAGGCCGCTCACCTTGGGGCTTGATACATTGCTCCTGTTCAGTTCATCCACTGTGTCGGGGTCACTGTGTCGGGTAAATTCCAGGGTCCCAACGGAGATGTATCTTTCCTCATACTTCAAGTCAGTCTCTTGAAGCGCAATGCCTCAACTCAATCTGAGCCTGGCATTCAAATGTGAAGGTCCGCGGAGGTCTCATGTTGATTCAACATATCTTAATCTCGTTCACCCCAGCTTAACCTGGACAACTCATCCTACTTGAATTAAAATTAACTCTATAGCACCCCTCTGAGGGAATGTAAGTTTTTCCAGTCCATGATCTGGTCAAATTCTCGCAGGAAAAAATACAGACACTCGCAGTACACCGTACAGTTTTGGAGTTGCATCCACCTGCATTCACTGACCTCCATTTTGTTCGGACCCTTCGCTCTTTGAGAGTGGAAGGAGAAAGCCAACGATAGTCGTCAACGCTTCGGGACTCAGTGGCAAATGAATCAACCCGTCGCCGCGATTCGAGATTGATCACGAGCAACGGAATTCTTTCCTTACTTATAAGTACTTGCTACATACGTGCAAAGGCCGAGCAGGAAATAAATTTGCAGGGAGGACCAGTGAGAACACAAACCATGAAATACCTGAGGAATGACACGATCCTCGCGCTGCTTCACATTTAATCCATTTCTAGGTTATATATAACCTGGGGATTGGGATGAAAATACCTCAGCACTCAGTATGAGCTTCTATACGCGCGAGGATACTCGGGTATCGTGGAACCCTTTTTTCCCAGCGGCCCTAGGTTTCCTTCAGGCTAAAAGGCGAGAATTAATTCAGGTATTATGACGGTGCTTTAGAGCTAAGTAAAAGTGCGCTCACCGCATTTAAGGTACTGAAGAACTGTCCCATCGCTGACCGCAGCCGTAAACAATTGAATGTCATTTCCGCTGAGCTGCTGACCTCGTCCGCGGTCTTGACGCCTAGGTGCGAGGCACCCTCAACAGTACTCTTCTGCGGACGCGACGCGTCTTATGCCGCGATCATGTGATGAATCGAAATCAGAACTTTCTTGCGCTGCGCACGCTTCGTGTTTCCTCAAGCCGGAATTTACTCGGTGGGACTGCTTTCATATGTAAATATGTGAGTACCATCATCTATCTGGTGCGGACGACCGGTTCAAAAGGTTGGTTAAACTGCATACCGCGTGCCCTTGTATTAATTTTGCACTCGGCGTTGCTCATCACGATGCTGAACAGCAAATTGGCGGCAAGACATACGTGGCACTAAACGGCCGGACAATGCCCGCGTCTCACTTACCGGTATGTACGAGCGTCGGAAGGACAGCATAATGTTAGTTCTGAGAGGTGTCACCAAATATTAGAATGTGCCGTTGGTGTCAAGCAAAGGCGCGCATGCGGCATTTATGACGGGATTACTCCGCCACGAACGTCAGTCGACGCGGGAAGTGCGCAGTGACGCCGCCGATGCCTTGACACTTTCCCGGACCTATCGGAAGCCGTTACCGTCGACGGCACTTGATGTGTGGCTCGTCCGCGGTGTTCGCTGGCACATAGTGATGAGCTGAATATTGAATTGCTGCTGTAATAAATTTTGCATGCCCCATGGTGCGCAAAAACTTAAATGTTCATGGGGCACGCAAGGGCTGGGCGTTCCCTTGGAATTTTGCGTGCCCCATGGTCGTCTAAGGCATAATTTCTCTCATGGGGCACGCAGGCTAGGGCGGACCGGTGGTCTCGCCTTGGGAAAGCCCGTCAGCGGCGCCGAAGTGAGGTAAAGGAAATGCAACCAACTTCTTACCATTAGTACTCGTGAATATGCAGTGGTTCCTTTTGCACCCAAGGCATCAGAGAATAGAGGATGAGCAGGGCTCCCTGGGCATATTTTTTTGGCGGCGAGGCGACCAAAAATGGTTCAGTTATGTTCAACACTGTACCTCCTTCCGTTGCACGTGTCTGGGGGCTTCTGCCGCTTTCGGCATCATCATATCATGCTCATTTGTCAACGTACCCCGGGTCAATCTAAGGGTTGCATACTTGCCCGAGTGCATTCGACTTCGGTTTGATGGTAGATCTGGCAAAAACAAGTCTGGTAGAGAGTTGACGGCTTCGGCTTGAAGGAATGGCAGGTCGATCGACATTTGGGCCGGCTTTGGAGGCCGATGAAGCACCGGCTTTTTTCGGCTTGAAGCCGAAGCCGGACATCACTATTCAGGTGAATCTCCGAGCGGCCTCAGACTGAACCCTAAATGCCGAAATTTTTCAGATGGCGGGGAGGGCCGCAGGCCCACTCAGGCCGACATTTGGGCCGGCTTTGCATGCCGAGAAAGCCCGAAGCCGGTAACCTACTCTCCAGGAGAGAGATGCATACAGCATATAAGGAACGAAATGCGAATACTGATATCCACAGTGAGATCCGGCACAAACAAGTCTGGTAGAGACAGTCGGCATTAGTTTAACTGAGGGGGAAAAGCTGGCTGGTTACTGGTGCTGTGGGCCAATCACCTGTATAGCCCACCGCGCCCGCCCAAGTCCGCCGTGGCCGCAAAAAGGCTCGTAAATTCACGAAAAAAAGGGGGGGTGGATGTGGGAGTACCCTCAATTATTCTAGACCTCTTTTGCCTTACAGTACACAGTAAGCATTGAAGAATATCGCATTTAAGTATAATTATAGCATTTGTGGACACAAGTCTATGAAAAGTACGCATAAATGAAGGAATAGGGTGCATACAAAGAGGAGGGGCATAAAGGAAGACAGTGGGGACTTGGTAGGTACTTAAAAAGAGGGCGCAGCACGCCTACACGTTGCGCGCGCTGCTAGCGGTAGGCTTGTTCCTCCGTGGTACCCCAGCGTCACGGTGCTTCTTGCGCGTCTTCACAGGTGCTTCGGGGGCGGGCGCGTCGTCGGTCGCCTTCCCCATGCCCGCCTTTCGGGACACACCCGCGTCCTTGCGCTTCTTGCGCTGCTTCTTGGGCGGGGTGTCGGGGTCCTCCTCCTCCTCTGTCCCATTTCGACCCCTCTTTTGCCGCCCCACGTTCATACCCGATGACCCTGCAAGCACCTGCACCGACACCGCCTGCACCTGCGTCGATGACGCCGTGGGGACCCGTAGCGGTAGCATGGGCTCCTGTGTCGCAGACATTGGAAGAGCGGCGGAGGAGGCGCCACCGTTGGGGAGATTGTTCGAGGAGGAGGCGGCGCCGTTGCGGAGATTGTTCCAGGAGGTAGTGAAGTCGAATGAAGCGGCCGAGGAGCCGCTGCCAAAGACTTGCTGGCCGAGGGTGTTCGCCTCGGGGAACAACCCATTGCTTGAGATGTCGTTCATGAGGGCATTGAGGTCGTCCAAATCGCTGGCGCTAATGAAAAAGGGCTCGTCGGGGCGGTCAAGATTGAGCGGCGCAGGTGCTGTAACCGTTTCGGGCGCGGGGTCGTAGTGGAGGGAAGGGAAGAGGGAGGTGGACTGGTGCTGTATGGCGCCGTACTCGACGCCATGGGATTGGGCGGAGGCTCCAATAGACGTGCCTGTCGCGGACGGCGCTATGGACCTCGTCTGCGGCGGCATCGGCGGCACGTCCTGGTCCCCGTCACTGCCCTCATCCTCCTCCTCCTCAGCCACCTCCTTGGCGGCCTTCCCCTTCTTTTTACGTGGGCCTCGGGGGACACCCTTGTCCGAGCGTGCTGCACGCTGCCTCAATGCACCGGCACCCAACGCCGCGTGCTTCGCGTTGTTCTCCTCGATGAGCGCGGCGTGCTGCGTCCGAGTCATGGTGACCCGGTGGATACCCCCGCTGTGAAGCATGTCGCGGATGCGCCTCCCGGTCTCCTTGTTCCACGTCGCAGGGCGGGTAAGCGGCACATCGGCGGGCCACCCCGCAAGCTCGACCCCCTTTCCCTCACAAATTGCCATCTCGTAGTTCACGTATTCCATCGTCAGTGTCGTGCTGTTCTTCACCCTCCCTGTACGAGCCATTGGATCAGAACGAGCTGAGGATAGCTGGGTTAAAGTACTTACGGAGGCCGTTGGTGAGTAATTTCGACACACTCTTGCGGACGCTGTCGACGTCGTCCTTCTCATGAATACCTAGACGATCTTCCTCAGCAAGAAGGAGTTTTTGACAAAGCTGGAACAGGACATACCGTCATCCCTTGTAACGCAGTAGCCCTCAAAGCTACGGAGGAAGTCGATAGGGGAAATTCCGTACACCTCCATCAAAAACGACATGGAGTCGCCCGAGTCAACGATGTGTGGTTTTGTGGGATCGTCGGCGTTCCCGCGCGAGAAGACCGCGAAAGCACGGGTACCGGTGCGGAAGTTTAGGTCGTCAAACTTAATACATGTTAGACAAATTCCACATGCAACAGCAAAATGAAGACTCACTGTGTCCGCCACTCCCATTACGGACTGGGTCACGTCGGTCTGCGAGGCCTTCGTCGTCCCGCGTATGCCGCGTCTCTTGTTCATGCGGTGATTGAGTGCTTGCTGGAGGAGCCTATCCTTCTCCTTCTCGTCGATGGACTCCATGTCGAATTCGCCGGACTCGAGGTCTTCCTTCAAGCTTTGTTTGAGCTCTGTGAGTGCTGTAGTTCTCCCTATATTTGTGTCAGGCCCTGCACTGCTCAGGGGAAAATATAGCGCACCGTCCGCCTGAGCATCGAGCCAGCGCTGGTGGATCAGAGCGTGGTGAAGACTCGGCACGCGCGTTGCCTTGCACCCAGTTGTCCGGCTGAGAATGCTGTGTACGTATGCCAGCTTTTTTTCGTGTGTAGTAGCAATACGCTGAAGAACAGTGGCGCGCCGCCCGAACTCCTCATCAATTTCTTCTTGAAATTCACGGCGTCTTTTGCGTGGTCCTGCAAGCCTCAGCGCCTGACTTGCTTTGTGCGCCTTGGACAGACCAGGGCGGCCCGTACGGGAGAGCTGGACTTGCCTCCCGGCGTTGCGTGTTGCATGAGGAGCTGGATGAGAGCGCGCCATAGTGGTGAGAGGGAGGAAAAAGAGCAGTACGCGATCATGTGACGTTTCTCACGTTCACGAATCGCGCTCGAGCAACAACCTCAAGTCAACAAAATATATTCAAACAGCGTGTTTCTGGGAGGTAAAAGATTGGTGAGATGTGCTTGTATAATATTTACAGAACTTTTGGCCTCGGGGCGCAGCGGTTGAAGTGTCGAAATTCCATTATTCCCTTAAAAGGAAGTACCTGGAAGTCGGCATCTCAACCACTGTTCCCCGAGGTCTCTTGTTCGACCCGGGGACTAATCATTCCTTATTTTTCTTCAGCATCTTTTTTTTCCTCCAGCATCTTTTTTTCCCTCAAAGCTCAAGCTAACACTCATTCCCATTCTCTCATATGTTTTTTGTCTTGCATTTAGGTTCTTGCCTCATGATACATTCCATGCGAACTTTTCAAGCTCAGTATGCATTCCATTTTAAAGAAAAGTTAACAGAGGCAAGTGTAAAGGCAAGCAGTCCATCCAGTATCACTGGGTGCACACTACCATTTGCGGGCCCCGCAAATTATAAGCAAATTGTAAGCAAATTTAGCATTTGCTTCTCATTTGCTTCCAATTTGTGGGGCCTGCAAATATTAAATTTGCTTATCATTTGCTTATCATTTGCTTCCAATTCGCGGGGTCCGCAAATTCTAAATTTGCGGACCCCGCAAATTGGAAGCAAATCAGGTGGCCAAACAATCCAAAAAAGGCAAATTTTCAGGTCATCTGATCATTGGGATTTTACCCTCGCGATTCTGATGTGCTGCATTGGGTAATTATTCAGATTCTTGGGATTCTGATGTCCAACCTTATTCATAATCATGCACATTTGAACAGAGAGTTAGATACAGAACAAGAAACCCAATTCAGCACAGATTCTCATGCCTGCTGGTTCAACAATGCTTCACTCTTGGACTTCAACTCATTTGCTTACTGTTTGACATTTCTGGAGCTTACCAGGGCAAGGTTCGCAACTGGCCATTCTGTTTCTTAGGTTGCTTTATCCTTCATAAATGACTACCCATCCAATTTAGCCTCAGTATGGCTTCCTTAACACCTTCATATTCTGTTTCAACAGCTTCAGAATTCACTTATGCACCCTGGTTTGCATTTTGCGCACTTACTGACATATTAAATTACTGACCATGTACTTCACATACCTGGTATGTCCTTTTGAGTTCTTATCCTCAATTCCTTCACAGACATTCAATACAATTCACTTCAGAACCATTTGACCAGCCATCAATTGTGGCACCTTTATATTGCAGAATTGATCTATTTGGCTTAGAAGTGCTTCAAGTCCTCAACCAGTGCCTCAATGCAGGATGCTCTTGTATATGAATATTGCTCAATCTTGACTGTCCAAGTTTTTGGAATCACCTTCAACTCTCTGGTCTTGCCTTGACGGTGGCTTTGTGGGATGTTTAAAAGAGGGTTTTGGGCGATTTTGGGATTCAAGGTGTGCCCTTACATTTGTTTTACATGAGGTTTTCAGTGCTAACAACCGAACTGTTCACCCACATCCTTAACAGGTAACTTTGACTCATTGATTGCTCAGTTCTTCCTTATATTGGAAGTGGACGGTGGTCAATATTGACCAGTATTTGAATCTCGAACCAAAACAAGGTTCAATTTGATTCACAGTAAGTACCTCAGCTTCCGAGTTGCGGAGTGTTCAATTGACTGTTACTTTGTCTAAATTCTTGTCCCTCCTCCACTGAGCTCTAAGTCAAATCTTGGCTTCAAACTTCAATGAGTGTGAATTTATTTCTTCTTTCCTGTGAACTGACATTCATTTTCACAGCTAGTTAAGTTCCTAGTTCAAGGACTGGTTGAAACTAGAAATCCCCAGTGGGTTGTATGAAAGCTCATTTGATGGGAATTTATATGGTCTCTTAGTCTATTGGTAATCTCTTCCTCTGCTGCAATTCATTTGCTTCCCGGAGGTCTTGGGTTCAAACCTGACGGATTGTACTTTTTTTACAGCGCTGGCGCAACTTGATCACGTGGAGCTGGAATTCCGTCCAGCTCCACGTGACATCATTTATACCTACATAATTAGAACATCGCAGAACTCTTGCTCATCTCGAAATTCTCAATTGAAGAAGAGACTACATTACTATCTGTCCCACTGCAGGTGGCAGAAGGAGGGAACGGGCCCTGTTCCCTCCTTCCGCTACCTGCAGTGGCACAGATCTATCTACAACAAACTATAAAGATGCTGGGGTAGCTGAAGACAGTAGTTCAAAGGGTGCTAAAGAAAATAAGTTGGTGAATTTTCAAGGGCAGAGATCAGGACGCACAGTGTGGTTTAAACATGTTATGGCCACTGGATGAAAGTATAACCACAGTACTAGTTGGTTTAAAGTGTTCTGCATTCAAAAAAATTAAATTGAGCCAGATGTACAAACAAAAATTGCGGTGAAGATACATACCCATTATCCTTGTTCCATACAGACGATATGAGGCAGCAGGCTGTTCTTGACTGTTACTGCCCATGAGGCATGGAGAAGTCGAAACATAGAACAGGCACTGTGAAACATTGGGTTACTGTTCTCCTATGGCAAAAAGAAAAAGGGACGGGAGTGATACATACACTGGGTGGCAAAACAGTCCTTGTAGGTGAGGAAGATGCGAGCCAGTAGGCTGTTCTTGACCATCACTGCCCACAGGGTGCAGAACGTCCAGGAGAACCACAAAGAGTGGCTGCAAAACATTGTGTCAATGTTATCATCACAGCAAAAGAAAAGTGGGAAGTTGTGCACCTGGGCACACAACACTCCTTGCAACATGAGGAAAATGCAAGCCAGTGGGCTGTTCTTAACCATCATTGCCCAATGGGTGCAGATCAAGAGGAGAGGAAACAATGTTTCAACAAATGCCCTGCTGCACGCTGCAAAGGGAAACATGCCAGTCCAAAAGGGAACAGTCAGAATCTGTAGTATGAAGGAAGAAAGGGTGCATACATTTTTCAAGGCAGTATATGTGAGCATCCACAAAGACTGCTGGACCTATAGAAAGTTCAGAAGCTCACAAATATCCTTTTTCCTGTGGTTGAGCCACTCAAAGACTCAACACCCGCGCACACTTAACTGTGATTGCGGGGGGGTTCCAGGAAAACTTTGCAAAGGAGATCATTAACAGACCTCCCCGACATGCACAAAATCGTACACATCGGGCAAATTGGCCCACTCCTTACATGACCAGAGGAGCGTTGAGTATGTTGGCCCCATACTCTCTTCTCTTTCCCAGCTACATGGGGGCTTCATGCAGAGGACTGGTCACAGGGAGGTAGGTGCTGAGCAAGCTCAGTCCTAGGGCAGGATGTGGCGCACAGAGAAAGAAACCAAAGGGAAAATAAAACACACTGTAAAGGTCAGTATTTGTCTCACTGTTACAGGCAGCTGGCTCATGACCCCGGCTGCCTTTAGCAGTGAGACAAATGATGACAGTGTAGGATACCAAAGTGTAGATGCATGAGGGGGGGGGGGAGAAAGAGCTATATCCAATCAAGTGACGATCAGCCCTTTAAAATAGCTCCATCATGATTTCTTGATCACCATCCGCCTGCTTTCCCATCATGTGTTGACCTCAGTGGGCTTCCCTCTCGACTCCACAAATGCTCCTGCTACAGGCCCATAGCTATCTGGGAGGGCAAAACTGTACTGGCTTGAATCTGTGTGTGTCCACATTGAACTTCGTTAGTGATTTTTAATTTGACTTTGGACCTTTGTTCAAGGAACCTTGACTTCACTTTGATGTCATTCAGGCCGTTTAACACCCTTATGAGGACACTACTCTGCCAGTGGGACTTTCCAGAGGCCGAAGCTATGCCAGTTTAAATGCAAGTTCATCGACATTTAATGTTTGTGGTAATTTTGAATGGAACTTCACTCAAGGCCTTCCACTTCAACTATGCCCAATTCAACATTGTTAAATCACTCTAAGACATGTTTTTATTACTCAAGACACACTATTATGCCCCTGGACGCCCTGACTCTAGGTGGTCTGCATTCAATTTAGAACACATGTCATTATATTGGGGGTAAATTTGTGAACTGACCTTTGTTGACGGTCTTTCAACTCCAATAGAAGTTCAGCAACTTCAATATTTAAGTGTTGTTTATCTTCAAGAGGGTATTGATCGTTTGAACCCAGGTATGTTGATATGATTTGAATGTATTTTGTATTTGACTGACCATAGTTTGATAGTACTTCAATGTATTAGTTCTGATGAGATGTAAATAATCACGTGGACCCAGGATCGATCCTAGGTCCACGTGATCAGGTAAGAATCAGATACCTTATATCCTCTGCACTCCCCAATGGCCATGGAATCTTCAGCATCCAAGCCACTTAACTGTTGAATCCACCTTTGCAGTAAAATTTCAGACTATACATGTAGTTCCCGCTGCCCGAGCAATCCTGATGATAGCTTTCAGTGAATTTAAGTAGAGTGTGTTAGTCGATTGATTTGATGTATAATTTAAAGGCCTGCATGAGATCTGGGAATAAAATTCAAGGTAAATATCTGTGAGTGAGATACAAGTGTAATCGAACAGACATTAGGCAAAATTGCAAGTCAAGCTTGAGTGCGGCACCTGCCAATCTCGGCAATGGCTCCCGCCGAAGGTGGGTAATGGGTCAGTCAAAGGTTGAAGGATATTGGCCGAGTGAAAGTCCCAAATTATCCCTGAGGTCAGTTAGTCACATACAATTCAAAGAGATGTGAGGGCATACATAATGTGTTGGAAACAAATGAAAGCTTATAAAGGTCGTCAAGTTGATCCCAGAGCAGTCAGACATGAATGGCATAGACTATAGAGTGAAAATTGAGCCTAGATTCAATTGAAGTGGGCATAAGTGCTGCCGGAATTTTTATTGAGGTCAGAGTTCAGTCAACATGCTAGAGTCACTTGGAGCAAAGAACTTGAAGTGCAAGACACAGAATGGGTTGCCAGAGATAAGACTAAAGTCAAATCTGAAATTGAAAGTGTTATTGAACTGAGATTGAGAGGCAAGGGTGGCAGGCAATAAAAAGACCATACATTCACACACTGAGGATGCAAGTAAAAGGTTTCAAAAGGAACTGTGAAAGGTTGAGTAAGTAAAATATTGAGTTAACAGGTTGGCATACCTGTCAGGGGAGAGTTGAAGTTGGTGTTGAAGGTGGGAAGTTAGGAGGGTAATGGCAGATCTAGGTTGAAGTGAGTTGCCATAGATGCCACATGTGCTAGAGAGAGATAGCAAACCCAAGAGGACAAGGAGTGAGTTCAAGTAAGCCTGAAGATCAGAATCCCAGGAATCTGAATTTAGATTGTTTGGCCATCTGATTTGCTTCCAATCTGCGGGGTCCGCAAATTCTAAATTTGCGGACCCCGCAAATTAGAAGCAAATGATAAGCAAATGATAAGCAAATTTAATATTTGCGGGCCCCGCAAATTGGAAGTAAATGAGAAGCAAATGCTAAATTTACTTACAATTTGCTTATAATTTGCGGGGCCCGCAAACGGTAGCATGCACCCAGTGTATTCAACGTGTATATAAATCGTCCAATTGTCCCGAATCCGCCCGCCCACGCCGCCCTCACCCACCGCGCAGGAACTCCCAGATTTTGTTCACGTCGTGGCTGAAGAAAAAGTCGGCGCCCGGCGTGTCCATCCAAACAGCGGTCGCACGCTCCCTAAACAAAGTCAGGCTCGAAAACAAAAGACCGGCCGGGGCACTTACCTGTTGGTGAAGATGCGGTTGTGCCCGGTCACCGCGTACAACTCGCGGAGGTGCACCTGGCAGGGACGTTTGTGAGCAGCACTGTGAAACGGGGGCACAGGTTCCTGCTCTACCCCGTGGACAAAGTTGCGCGTGAAGGTCCTGGGAGGCGCATCCTCATTGTTGTACTGCCCAAACGTTGGCGGACAGGGAGGACGAAGGAATAAAAGGGCTTACAATAGTGTTGGTGGCGTTGGCTGGACCCACTGGCTCAAGCGGGGGAAGCGGGGGGTCCTCGTGGTGCACAATGGGCGGTGTTGCAGCTGCCGGGCCCAAAACCCGCACAAACTGTTGCTGCAGGCGTCGGGGACTAATAGGTCCTGGCCCCGGCCTGAACGCCGCGAGCTCCGCCAGTTCCTCACGCGTTAATGCGTTGCTCATGCGCGGCGGTGACGCAGGTAACGCGAACGAGTCGGCAGGGGAAGGCGCAGGGGAAGGCGATGGGGAAGATGAGTTCGAATGCGGCGTTGACGAGGGGGGGCGAGGGGGATCGCGAGATCGAACGCTCGGAGGGTGATGGGGACCGCGAGACTGAAAGCACGGTGCTGGTCGGCGAGGATGGAGGAGTCGAATACCACCTGGTCTGGAAGTCAGACCAACCTTCAGCGCTCCAAGTGATAGCGCGCGGGAACCTGGTCTTCAAAGACGCGAAGATTGACCTTTGCATCTTCACTACACAAAAACAGAAACAGAACACAAAACACGCACTTTGAAATGGCAAACCCCTGCCAGTCGTCAGTGATAACGGCGTAGAAGGTCCCGGCGTATTCCTCTAGGTTAATGTCTTCGAACCCAACCCTGGCGTGGTAGCCTGGCGTGGACGGCCAGGGCGCTGCAGTGTACAAGGGAGGACATTCGGAGAAGGACATTTGATGAAGAGAGAGAATAAAGTCGGCGGGACTGAAGGGCATTTAATAGCGAACTTGTCTGTGGAATTCCAGGGGTACCTTGACTTGAGAGACGCGAAGGACGTGTAAGATTGACAGAGGAAAAGAGGGAGATCACGGCGAGAGAATGAGCGGAGAGAAGGACGAAGTCACAAAGTCACGTCCCGCGTAACCTGAGATAGGGGCTCGCCCTCAAAATTCACTGGTGAAGGTACTTCTCAAGGTTTTTTTTTTTTTTTTTTTTCATTTAAATGGCTCAGGAAACTGGTATTGAAAGCCCCAAAGCCTAGTCATGTAAGATTTTGACTCAGCTTTTCAACAACCCAAAAATAACAAAAAATGAGGACTGCGTGAGTTGATTCAAGGAGAAGTAAACAGCGCAAATTTCGTACGAACATGCCCCCCATGTTCCTTCAGAATGGTACTACGTGGGCATACACACTTGCACCCGGGGCATTCCTCGCCACCGCACATCTTGCAGGTGGGGAAAAAGTGGCCACCGTGCTCTACCCAAACGTCCGATGCCTCACAGAGGCAGGCACACCCTGCGCAGCCCACCTCGTAGCACTTGGGGCAAGTGGGTGGGCGGCGCGCGCGGTTTGCCTCCCACTGCTCTGCTAACGTCAGCTCGCGGGGTGTGCTGGTGCTCGGGTGCTCGTCCTGGTCGCTAGTGGCGTCCTCGCCGTTGCTGGCATCATCTTCAGAGCCTGGGTCCACGTCTTGCGGAGGCAGAGGCAATCGATTGCCCCGGCGCTGCACCAACTCGTTCAGGGTGATAGGGGCTCGTGGTGCAAGAAACACCTCGCGGCAAGGTGGGAGCATCGTAGGATTCAAGGCTAGCTTCCTGCAAGCAGTCGAGGTAAATAGTGGGGAATGTGCATGGGACAAAATCCGCACCTGACTTTCCGCCGTGAAACATCCTCCGCCTCATTCTGCGCGCGAACTCTGAAAGGTAAGTTTGATAAGTAGGGTGCACCAATGGTGTCGGATTTCACGTACTTTTTGCGGTACCTTGAAGCAGCTTGGCTTCCTTGCTTTGTGTACCGCTCCTGTGTGTCCTCGTCGGATGCCGTGATTGCAGCACGATTGCTAGCCACATGATTGAGCCCATGAAGCTTGAGGAGGTTTCGAAACGCACCGTTGCATGCGTATACGTGCAGATTCATTGAGCTTGAGGATATTTCTGGGCGCAAACTTGAATAATTGAGGAATCACAGATTTGTTGGCGCCAACTTTTCACGATACTTTTGCACGCTTTCTCGACGCCGGGCAAGCTTGGTTGCTGGATCCAGGGGAGGACGCCCACGTGCCATGTTGAGGGGTGAGTTTCGATGACGAACCAGCTTGGCGGCCGAGAGGGAGAAAGGGAGAGGTGGAGGTACGAGATCAAGCCGTAAATCAAGACTTGACTTGAATTTACTTTCGCGCATCAGTTCGTGACCGAAATTCAAACATACCTCTGTGGTGCTCAGAACAGCTCAAATAAACAATAAAAGGGCAAGGGACATCTATTGAAGTCTTACAGAACTTGAATTACGGGTGGAATAAATTTCCCTGCCCTCCGACAAATCATCTTCACATCAGTTCGTGACAATTAATAAACCCACCTCCACATCCCTCACTGAACCTCAAGTACGCAGAATAAGGGCTCCGAGGCCTTGGGAATATCTCAGTGAAGCAACCCTTAGATTGACCCGGGGTACGTTGACAAATGAGCATGACATGATGATGCCGAAAGCGGCAGAAGCCCCCAGACACGTGCAACGGAAGGAGGTACAGTGTTGAACATAACTGAACCATTTTTGGTCGCCTCGCCGCCAAAAAAATATGCCCAGGGAGCCCTGCTCATCCTCTATTCTCTGATGCCTTGGGTGCAAAAGGAACCACTGCATATTCACGAGTACTAATGGTAAGAAGTTGGTTGCATTTCCTTTACCTCACTTCGGCGCCGCTGACGGGCTTTCCCAAGGCGAGACCACCGGTCCGCCCTAGCCTGCGTGCCCCATGAGAGAAATTATGCCTTAGACGACCATGGGGCACGCAAAATTCCAAGGGAACGCCCAGCCCTTGCATGCCCCATGAACATTTAAGTTTTTGCGCACCATGGGGCATGCAAAATTTATTACAGCAGCAATTCAATATTCAGCTCATCACTATGTGCCAGCGAACACCGCGGACGAGCCACACATCAAGTGCCGTCGACGGTAACGGCTTCCGATAGGTCCGGGAAAGTGTCAAGGCATCGGCGGCGTCACTGCGCACTTCCCGCGTCGACTGACGTTCGTGGCGGAGTAATCCCGTCATAAATGCCGCATGCGCGCCTTTGCTTGACACCAACGGCACATTCTAATATTTGGTGACACCTCTCAGAACTAACATTATGCTGTCCTTCCGACGCTCGTACATACCGGTAAGTGAGACGCGGGCATTGTCCGGCCGTTTAGTGCCACGTATGTCTTGCCGCCAATTTGCTGTTCAGCATCGTGATGAGCAACGCCGAGTGCAAAATTAATACAAGGGCACGCGGTATGCAGTTTAACCAACCTTTTGAACCGGTCGTCCGCACCAGATAGATGATGGTACTCACATATTTACATATGAAAGCAGTCCCACCGAGTAGATTCCGGCTTGAGGAAACACGAAGCGTGCGCAGCGCAAGAAAGTTCTGATTTCGATTCATCACATGATCACGGCATAAGACGCGTCGCGTCCGCAGAAGAGTACTGTTGAGGGTGCCTCGCACCTAGGCGTCAAGACCGCGGACGAGGTCAGCAGCTCAGCGGAAATGACATTCAATTGTTTACGGCTGCGGTCAGCGATGGGACAGTTCTTCAGTACCTTAAATGCGGTGAGCGCACTTTTACTTAGCTCTAAAGCACCGTCATAATACCTGAATTAATTCTCGCCTTTTAGCCTGAAGGAAACCTAGGGCCGCTGGGAAAAAAGGGTTCCACGATACCCGAGTATCCTCGCGCGTATAGAAGCTCATACTGAGTGCTGAGGTATTTTCATCCCAATCCCCAGGTTATATATAACCTAGAAATGGATTAAATGTGAAGCAGCGCGAGGATCGTGTCATTCCTCAGGTATTTCATGGTTTGTGTTCTCACTGGTCCTCCCTGCAAATTTATTTCCTGCTCGGCCTTTGCACGTATGTAGCAAGTACTTATAAGTAAGGAAAGAATTCCGTTGCTCGTGATCAATCTCGAATCGCGGCGACGGGTTGATTCATTTGCCACTGAGTCCCGAAGCGTTGACGACTATCGTTGGCTTTCTCCTTCCACTCTCAAAGAGCGAAGGGTCCGAACAAAATGGAGGTCAGTGAATGCAGGTGGATGCAACTCCAAAACTGTACGGTGTACTGCGAGTGTCTGTATTTTTTCCTGCGAGAATTTGACCAGATCATGGACTGGAAAAACTTACATTCCCTCAGAGGGGTGCTATAGAGTTAATTTTAATTCAAGTAGGATGAGTTGTCCAGGTTAAGCTGGGGTGAACGAGATTAAGATATGTTGAATCAACATGAGACCTCCGCGGACCTTCACATTTGAATGCCAGGCTCAGATTGAGTTGAGGCATTGCGCTTCAAGAGACTGACTTGAAGTATGAGGAAAGATACATCTCCGTTGGGACCCTGGAATTTACCCGACACAGTGACCCCGACACAGTGGATGAACTGAACAGGAGCAATGTATCAAGCCCCAAGGTGAGCGGCCTCAAAATTACCTGTATGCCTTGGCTCCGGTTCTTTTTTCGAACCAACGGCGCTCAACACATAGGAGGCATCCATTCTTAATGGATAAGGAAACATTCAAGCCTGGAACTGGTCTGGAGGGACCCGGCTCTCACACGAGGTTTGAACCATCCATGATCAGAACATCCGGCCGTTGGAAGAGGGAAAAGTGAGGATTGAGATCAAAAACAAAACAGCAAAATCTCTACTACCGCGCGCGCCCCGTAAATTTGAACATAAAACTCAACGCCCGCCGATTCTGGCCGAACCATCAATCATCGCATCACATTGGCGATGTTTCTTCTTCGGCACCAGCTGAACTTCGACAAAAATATTCTTTCATGGTATGTGGAGAATTTACATCCAGACAATACAGCTGTAAATACCATCCGATCGATTGGAACATGCGATAGGGAGTGGCCGGAGTCTCGATCGCCGCTCGCGTGGTTGCATACCCCGGGGCACGCAAAGGACATCAGCACGTGATTTATTTCCTAATCGAGCGTGCCCCACGACGACAAAGCATTGCTACTCTCAACTTTCAAGTCGGCATTCATTGTTTTTCCTCCAGCGGGCCCCGGGCCGGCCCAATTGTACCGGAACTCTTTTATTTACTTAGGCCTTGTGTGGAATCAGAATTTATTGGCAGAAAAATCTGGTGCTCATACCACCTGCAGCTAAAAGAAGGGCTCCTTAAAAGTCACTCAAAAGTTCAAGAGTCTCATCGGCTCTGCCGATCGGCGCATCAACGTGGCTGTGATGATGGGTTGTGCTTCTTTTGCCATCAATCCGGAGTCCGACTCCTTGCTTTCCTTCCTCCACCGCCCTAGCTGCCGCTGCCCTCTGGTTCCTCTGTTGGCCTCGTGGCTTCGTTGGACTGTACCTAGACCTTGCATCCACACTTCTTCAAGCTATCTGGGCCTAAATCCTTTGGGTCCCTGCAGGCTGCAAAATGAATTAAAAAATTCCCTTCCGGCGGATCGCTCTAAATCTCCGCTAGTGCCACTTCTTACCTCTCCCCACGGTCAGTTCCAAAGCTGAAACCTCAAAGGTCTTTGCATGACTCGGAGTCGTCGTCGCCGATTCGGTTCTTGTCCTGCGCGGTGTGCGACGCTTCTGTTTGCCTTCTCCTCTCCTTCAGCAACACTAGCAACACCCTGTATTTCGAGCACCGCCGTGCTCTCCGGCCCTCCATCCTCAATATTACGTTGTACAATGCCGCCCGGCCTCCGGCCCCCCTCCCTTCGCGCTTGCTGTTGCACCCGCTCCTCCGGTTCTAAACCCTCCATACCTTTTCATTATACCTCTACCAACATCCTCCAACACACAATCCTGCTCCAGTGATCCTCAATCATCACTCGCCGCCACCCTTTGCCGCTTCCCGCTCCCCGGCCGGCTTACCGCCCGCCCCTTTCCATCCCTGGCGCTCCCCATCCGACGGGTACATGTCCTTCGCGTGGTGGCCCCCGTTCCTCAAAAAAGCTGTCTGATCAGTTTTTTCCCCTCTATTGTCCGGAAACACGGCAGTGTCTGTGTAGTCTTTGTAAATCACCATGAAGTGCAGTTGTTCGTCGTAGCTCGCGTGCCGACAACATATCAGTATTTTTCTGTAGTAGTATTACCTACATGTACATGAATTATGACTTCGCTTCACCACTTGGAGTGCTTCAGTGAGTTAGATGCGGGAAATGGGTGATGCCGGCCTTTTTGATGGCGCCCAAAAGCCAAGTCGTCCAGGGACTCCCAGAGGGTTCTAAAGTAATAGAAAGCCGAGAAGCACGTTTATTTACCTTCATGTGCACAATTTTCATCAAGGCTTGGAAGTTGAAATTTTGAGCATGGTTGGACCTGGGAGGCTGCGATTGCTCGTAAGTTCCTTTCAATCAACATCTCAAAATCCCCCCCCGCCTACTAGTAGTCCCGGTGAGACCGAGCCGACTGAGGGTTGACCGAGCTGGGTGGTCAACTTGTTGAATTGGAGATATTTTGAACTGTAGGCAGGCAGAACTCAAGGCCTCCCCTCCCCCCGGCGAGGCCGAGCCGACCGAAGGTCGGGCGAGCGCCGAGCCGAGTGGACGATTTGTCGTGCTGATTTAAGGCTGGAAACTTGGCTGTGTGGCCAACTGGTTGACTGAAGATATTTAATTCAAGTTCAATTGTAGATAAACAGAGAGAGGTAAGCCTCCGGCGAGGCCGAGCCGAATCTGTCGTTAATTATCTGCAGTTCAAGGCTGGAGCTTACGTGCTAAGCGGCAGTAATGTGGATACATGGGGAAAGTCAGGGACTTGTACTTACTTATTTTACTGGCACTGACTGGCACTACACATGAAATAACGCAGGATCACGAATCGAGAGTGATAGGAATCGTGCATGCCATGCGTCAGCATTGGCCCTTAAGACCAGATCAGAAATGTACGCAGGATGACTCGGCGTCGTTGGTTCGTTGCTGTTCAAGTTCGCGAGGTTGGATGAGCAAAGGTGACGGCCCTCCAGTCGGGTGCCAACTTGCCGGAAGGACCGCAGAGAGGAGTACTGGCAGTCGGAATCTGAGTTTTAGGCCGGAGAGCGTTATGTAGCACAGTAGCACAACATCAGCAAAATTCAAATCAAGCGACACGGCCCCGGGCCGGTGATCTGCGGTCTCTGTATAAATTCCCCGGCAGGGACACCGCATCGACATCTCAGGCGTAGATCCTTCGCCCTTGGACACACACACCGGCTGGGTGTCTTGGCTCGTACCCCACTGCCACGTTTCGCGCCGGTGCACCCGTGCGTGCGCGTTGCGTCGGGGCGGCGGTCGGGCATCATATCACCTTCAAGCTCCTCGAAGGTCCAATCTTCTGAGCCGACGAATGGCGTAGACGTACGGAGCCCAACCAAGAGTGCGACAGGCCGTTCCTCCCTCTTTTCACAATCAGCGACCCTCGCGAACCGGATCCTGTACGTAGACTTATTGACTGTAGTCGTACGCGGGTGCTCATGGGCAGCAGAACCCGTGTCCCGTTCCTGCCGCTCCCCCGCTCCAGGTCACATCCGCGCTCCTCCTTCGCCCCCGATCTCGGCCGACGGACACCTCTCGCTGCCTACTTGGAATCGGACAATGTACACAGGGACGAGGGCGGAGGGCGTGGGCGAGCCCTTCGTTCCCCAGAGGCGCTGCCTGCGGCAATTGCGCGCACGTCCACCGCAGCTTCGTGCCCACTCATCTCCCCTTGCACACCTCGTCTCGTCTCCCGTATTCTCCCCCACACCCCCTCGTCTGATCTCCCGCCCTCGTTCCCTGCGTCCGCCCTGCAAGTCGTGTACACCGCCCCACAACACGGCCGCACCGATACCGAGTCGATTGCACTGGCATCCAGGGTGCCATCTGCGCGCACTGGCACGCGCGCGCGGCGCGCCTGCTGCTGCGCGCGTCGAGTCCCTGTGTACACGTACACATACATGAGTGCACGCTGACCCGTTCTTGTGCTGCATCCACGTCGCGCCGCACATCTCTCCCTTCCCCCACTTCCCCGTCGTTTGCCGCCCTCGCATCGCGGCGTACTTGTTGTGTACACACGCCGCATCCGCGTGCCCACTCGGCGTGCTACGTTGCGCGCACATCAAGAAGCAAGCACGCTCACCATTTCATCTTTCCTTGCTGCACAGTACGGTGCGCGCGACGGCCCCACACGCAAGTCCCGCCATGTAGCACGCCCTCCTCTGTGACGTGTATCATGGGGTACGTCTCTCCCCATACTCGGTGACTTCTTTTCATACTGACTCCTTTTTGCGTAATCTCTTCTGGCGCGCGTTCATGCAGGTATATCCGTGAGTACGTGTCCCTGCATTTTCTCTTTCCTTTTAGCATAACTTACTCGCACTCCCTTGCAGCACGACTTTTACCTACGCTCACCCTCAATGAAGCAAGGGGCCGCGGACGCCGCCGAGACTGGGAACGCGCACAACAATGAGAACGAGGCACGTCGTGCGTGCGCCCACATACCGTCTTATTTTGCCGCTCACCCACTAACCTGTTGGCGCCCCGACGTCGCGCTACGTGCCTGGTCGCGGACGGGGGGGGGGGGGCTTCATGTACCAACACCGTCCCCCCTCACCCTCCTTCATCTTCCTCGTCACCATCTCCCTTGTCCCCGCCCTCACCCTTCTTGATCTTCGTCCCTCGTTCCCCTCCTCACGTCCCCATCCTTCCTTCCCCGTCGAGTGGAGTCGAGGACCGCCCGGCGCGGCACACTGTGTTGGTCCCACTACGCAATGTGCGCGCGGGATACGGTACGGCCGATGCGAGAATCCCCGTGCGTGCGGGAAATGTGAGTGGTGCGCGCGCGGAGTCGTTCGTCCCTGTGCAGGCGGTTCCCACCCACACCTTCCCCCCCCATTTCGTTCCTCATCTCTCGCTTCCGCCCTCGCTCGCATGCACGGCCGCGCGCGGCGACACGGCCATTTACGTTCAATGCCGCCGCACCGCGCCGCCGAGTCGGTCAGCGTTTGCGCGCACTCGCAGCCTTCGACGCGAACGCAGGTGCGACTACCGCCGTGCGGGCCGAGATTCCGCTCATCGCGCCGTATCGAGTCGATACGGCGCGGATGAGGACGCATGCAACGGCGTCGATACTACATGCGTCCTCGCCCCGAACCTTTCCTCCCGTCCTATCCCATCCCCTCCCCCCTTCTCCGTACCTGTCCGTACCCACACCACGCTGCATGTCCGTGTATATTTTAATTCAATCTTCGTTGTCGAAGACTTCGTTAGCGCGGAATATCAATCTAGCTGCGCGGAGGGATTCGAGGAGCTTACCGAGAGTGTATAGGCTTGAGGTGTGCGCACTTTAGGCACTCGACGCGAGAGAAGGGCGATCAAGCTGCGAAAACAATAATGTTCGGTCAGCGTGGATTGACGGGGAAACGAAAATGAATTCAAATCGGGGTGCGTACCGCTGTGAATTCACTCAATCCAATTCGACTCGATTTCATCCGGGTAAAAATTCGTCGGGTGGTGGGAACTTTTGATTGACATTCAGGGCTTTCCCATGACGGAGGAAATTATTGGATGAGACGAGAGGCAACGAGAAAGGTCGGCGTTGGCCATGGGGAAATGAAACAGGTCAGTAAAAATTAATCGTGGGTGGATGAAGTGGATTGAAAGAAAGTGTGCGTCGGCGCTCAATTTGGATCGGAAGTTACTGTAAGAAGGGGAATTTTTTTCAAAGTCAAAACTCACAAGTACTCGCTTGAATCTCCAGATTTCGTTGGCGGGAATGTGAGTTTGGCGTGGATAGATCGGCTGAATAGGATACCTGTCAGAAATTCAACTCGATGAAGGAATTACAGTGTTTCCAGAAAACCTTGGCTGCGCCATTTTTCATTTTTCTCAAAGAAAAGAATTGATGGACCATCAGCACACTCAGCTGTGTCCACAACCGAGTCAAGCCACTTTTCAACCAGCCACAAAATAAGTCCCCAGCAACTCCCTGCCTCTCGTCACAGTTCCTGGCAGGTATTACCTTTGTGCAGAGTGAAAACCTCGATGAATTACTCGAATACAGGCCCTTTTTTTCGTTGTTCGAACCACGATCATCTGAAGGTGCCGAAGCTCACGTGTTCATTTCTTTTTGAAAAAGAAATGAAAACGGCGCAGCCAAGGCTTTCTGGAAACACTGTAAATGAAGACTGGCCGGTATTTGATTGAGTACACTGGCACACAGAGTCTTAGCAGCGGCGTTGAGGTTGAAGCCAAGTACTAACTTAACGAAAGAACAAACTTATGAATCAACAAAGGTTAATTTGAACATTCAATGGAGCCAAAATTGAACCGCACTTACCTTGAACCAGGCTGTGTCCGACCCAAAGTAACGGTGAACCCGGTCAACTTGACAATCTCAGAATCAAGCCTACTGACCAAAAAAAAAAAAGCTTAAGGCACAACCTAGAGCACGGCAACAATGAAATGAACTTACCTCAATCCGGAACACGATGGTGAACCCGAGGTTAAAGCATCCCCGAGATACCCGAGCTCAAAACCTGCTCGAGGAATTGACGAATGAAACGATTGAATGGCATCCCACATACCTATTGACGGCTGAAGGAACATTAAACGAGGTCAGGTAGGTCCTAGTTGAATCCATAGATCTGAACATCAAGCTGAATACGTACCTCTAGTCAAATTGACATATATTCGGTGCTCAAGGAAGGGTATGGTGGATCTGAAATTAAGACTATATTGATGAATGGGCGGAACCAAGTTTGAAAGGTTCAGGCAACCTGCGAAGGTTCGACTGAGCGTTCAACGAGTGAAGTGGTTCAATTTTGATGTCAAGATAGTATAGACGTTGTTGAATCCACTGAGGTGAATTTTCAAGGCCTTGACAATGACCGAAGAGTCCGAGTCGACACCACGTGAATGTAGAGCCATCCGTAAAAAAATAGCAAGCAACTCTCAAAAGTGACGATGAATTGTGCAGTTGAAGCCGGAGTTGCGCGGTGATTGAATTGAAGTACCCAGAAGGTCCGAAACAGCTTTATAGACATCAAAAACACGCGAAGGTCAATTTAAAGGAAAGATTGAGGCAAGACAGAGTGTTTGTCGTCCACGGTGGTTGATGTTAATCAGGCGACGTGGGAATCGATATCGGGCTGGTTCATGTGGTCTCCCACGTGTGTCGTCTCTTCGTCCTCCACTTCAATCTCTACTACTGCAGTGGTACTTCTCAGGTCAGTTTCTCTCTTGTGTAGATGTTGTCAGTGGTTAATATGCTGGCCCCCAGGGTCGACACACTACTATGTTTTCCTTAGACGGTGATTCTCGATCACTCCACATTTCTGGTGCGGGAGTGCTTATCTTGAGGCGTGGAGGGAATTAATCATCTTGCAAAGGTGGCCAAGGTGGTCCTGGGGGTCCAGCACATCTCCAAGGTGGCCAAGGTGGAGCTGGACAGGGCCCTATTGTGCATATCACTACACCACAGTTGATTGCACCTAATCTGCATGCCACACTCATGACAGAGCAGGGATCAGGGCTTCAAAACATCCAGGCAGCGCAAACTGCCAGTCGTTGTCCTCCTCCATCAAGAATCTTCTGTGGCAGACAGGAGATCCTTAACAAAATGCATCATTTTTTCTCTGACACTGGGATCCAACACATTTATGTGCTACATGGGCTCGGAGGTGCTGGAAAGACACAGATCACACTGAAATTCATAAAGGAGTCATCATCTCGGTGAGCTTGATCATCCCACTGAGAAATGAGCGTTGATCCACTTGCATGTCAGCAAGTTCTCGGACATCTTTTTCATTGATACCAGCAGAATTGCAACAATTGAGACAAGTCTCAAGAACATAGCTGTGCAGAAAGATTTCGGAGATTCTCCAGAAGATGGCTTACTGTGGCTAACCAGCAAAGTTAAGGAATGGCTACTTTTCTTCGACAATGCAGATGACCCAAACATCAATCTGAATGATTATATTCCTCATCGCAATCACGGGAATATAATTATCACCTCTCGGAATCCAGGAATGTGTGTTTATGCTGGATCTGACTCCCTGGTGTCGGACATGGAAGAGGAAGATGCAGTGACATTGTTACTCAAGAGTGCTTTGCAGAAGGCCACAAGCCATACTGAACAAGTTGCAGCCAAAATTGTGAAGGTAAGACAATTTGGCTCAGAATTCAAAATTTGGTAACACTTCTTTAGTCATTGCATTATCTACCTCTGGCAATTGTTCAGGCTGGGGCATTCATATCCAAATCCCGAAATCTGGATGGCTATCTGGCTCTTTATACAAAGAACCAAGCACAACTACTTAGTGCAAAGCCTGCTCAGTCTCATGACCGTTATGCTTGGACAGTGTATACAACATGGCAAATGAGTTTTGACCGGCTCACACCCCCAGCTGCCATGTTCCTGCAGCATTGTTCATTCCTCCATTATAATGGAATCTCAGAGGAAATCTTTCGCTATGCATCAGAGTACAAGTTTCCTTCCAATGGTCTATCTAAAGAGGAGCTACAGGAACCTCTGGAATTTCTTTCATGTTTTCTGGGCCCAAGTGGAGAATGGGACTCTTTGCAGTTTTTCAATGCTACCAATGAGATCCAATCCTATTCATTGATTAGCTTTGATGCAGAGAAGAAGCTCTTTTTCATCCATCCCTTAGTACATGCTTGGAGTCAAGCAACAGTCCAAGGCACAAAAAGATACATGTCCATCATAGGGTCCATACTGGGCATGGCTATTTCAGTACAATCACGGTGGGATATGCAATTGGGGACTCTATCATTATGTCCACATATCGAATTGGCTGTACAGATGGCTGTAGAAGTGGCTTCAGTTTTCAGGTATCAATATGCATTGGCATTTATGGAAGGTGGAAAATATAAAGAAGCTGAGGAGCTAATGAAAGAAGTGCTGAAGAAACAAACACGGTTCCTAGGTGACAACCATCAACACACCCTACGTACCATGGGTAACCTGGCTAAAACATACTCAGGCCAGGGTGAGTATCAAAAGGCTAAGGAACTCAGGGTTATTGTACTGGAGAAGCAGACACAGCTTCTTGGTAAGGATCATGCAGACACCCTGTGGACTATGGGTAACCTTGCCAGCTCATACTCAAACCTGGGAGAGCATCAAAAGGCCAAAGAACTCAGGGCTCTTGTGCTAGGGAAACACACACAGCTTCTGGGCGTGAATCATCTGGCCACCCTGCGTACCATGGGCAACATGGCCAGCTCATACTCAGCTCTGGGGGAGCACCAAAAAGCCAAAGAACTCAAGAGTGTTGTACTGGAGAAGCAGAAACAGGTTCTGGGTGAGAATCATCCAAACACTCTGCATACCATGGGTAGCCTAGCCAGTTCATACTCCAGCCTGGGAGAGCATCGAAAGGCAAAAGATCTCAAGATTATTGTGGTGGAGAAATGGAAACAGCTTCTAGGTGACAATCATCCAGCCACCCTGCGTGCCATGGGTAACCTGGCTATCTCATACTCAAACCTGGGGGAGCATCAAAAAGCCAAAGAACTTGAGA
The DNA here is from genome assembly GCA_029378385.1 of Mycena metata. NCBI lineage: Eukaryota > Fungi > Basidiomycota > Agaricomycetes > Agaricales > Mycenaceae > Mycena > Mycena metata. The sequence continues at coordinate 52,398 of JARKIB010000472.1, read as the reverse complement.
TGATTGTGCTGGAGAAACGGAAACAGGTTCTGGGTGACAATCATCCAGACACCCTGCTTACAATGGATAACCTGGCCAGCTCATACTCAAACTTAGGGCAGCATGAGGAGGCCAAAGAATTCCTAGGTGTTGTGCTGGAGAAACAGAAACAGGTTCTAGGCGAGAATCATCCAGACACTCTGCAGACTATGGATAAACTGGCAAACTCATACTCAGACCTGGGAGAGCATCAAGAGGCCAACAGAACTTGGGTTCTTCTGTTGGAAAAATAGAAGCAGGTTCTGGGTGACAATCATCCAGACACCCTGCAGATTGAGGAACTGTTAAGCAAGTAGTATGTAGCAGAAAACAATATAATCATAACTGCAGGCACCTAATGGCAGGCACATTTTGAAACAATCAATTGTTCACCGGAAGTCAAACATGTGCACTAACCAACAGTAAATTGTGTTGTGAAAGTCAAAATTGTGCGGTGGTCAAATCTAAGGGTCTAGCAGGCCTAATGAGACCCGATAGAGGTCAAGCAAGTGAAGAGTTGGATTGAAAGGCAAAATTGAAGTATTCTTCAGGGTTGTTGTAGACTCAAACTTCAATATCCTTTCATTTGAATACCGGTTTGACTTGTGTGCTTCACCGTTGAAACAGCGCAACAACAATGTACTGACATCTAGCTGCATTTTGCGATTTTTAGCGCTAGTTAAATGCAAGGCATACTAGGCTTCAGGTTGTAACAAGCTAGCTTTCTAATAGGCCCAATATTCCTATTTGGGACTCTGTTTGGTGGTGCAAAGGAGGGTCAGAGTGAGCTCCGGCTGCTGACCGTAGTACAAACTTAGTACTAGGTGCGTGAACAAGTGTTACACTAGGGGAGTATACACATTAAGGAGGATTATTATGGTCTATTACCTCATAGTGTGGGCTAGCGGGACAATAGACGACTTCCAGAGAGCACAGGATAACGAGAATTACTAGCTAGCGTAAAGAGGAGAGACAGACGAGCAACTAGTGCGTTGATAGCGGGATAGCTCAGGGCTAGGGGCCACAGTTCTACAATAGCTTGGCGCTAGCTTCGGGTTTATTGGGCTAGTGCATGTGCCCGCCATGTTTGCTCATGGCACGCCACCTGTTATCCAGCCACCTCCCATCAATCCAAGTCCTGTCCCATCGGCACTGTCATCTCCTACCAAGCCCAATCACTGTTATGTTTCCCTCAACAAGTTTTGTGCCTATCACAGCATTATGCAGCATCTGCAGGGACTGGATAAGCTCGGATATGAGCCGGTGACAAGGGCATCGTGACGTTGGAGCGGGAGGACTGGTATAGAGTTGCCGGGTTTGGGAAACTTACATGGGCTAAGATTTTGGTCAAGCATCAAAATTTCTTGAAGGGTGCACAGGCCGGGTTGTGGTTGTGATCTGGTCGGTTCTCTTTGACTAAAAGAATAACACCTACCAGTGCGAACTAATAAAAATTAGCCATGCCATCTTCTGAATAACTAAAGAAAAATAAATGTACTTCATGCCAAAGTGATGTGGAAACCCCATCTGCACGATGCCCGAGGCCTGGGAGGAAGGAAGGAAGTGTATTCCGGTGCGGTTCCGTTAACAAACAGCTAGGGTCTGTACTATATACACACACATCCGATGTATGCTATGGCTACCATCAGTCTTTGGACACTTGATCACCTGTGCAGCCTCCTTGCACCCTCGACAGCACCAAGTACTTACAATATTAATGCAGGTTGGAACAAAAGGCAAGATGAACCCCAAGGTTGTATGATCAACAACATCCATCCCGGGACCATTTGATAAATGTTGAGGAAGAATGCATGTTGAAGGGTGACAAGGTTAGGATACGAGTATGTGATGAGTGCACACAATTCTGCTTCCACCGCTCTTCCACAGAAGGGGCACTACCTGAAATCACTGTGTGTTTGTGTCATAGCGGGACGCTCAACATGTAGGCCGACAAAATCAGGTGAGTAAACACCTTCCAGTTGAGGATGTAAAAATACTGATGAAGTCTCAAAGTAGTTGGGATGAGGGTATTTTCGTTATTTAGCTAGCTCTAGCTGCCCACCTAGAGAAAAGACCGCTTTTCGGCCGAAAGCCAAGGGGGTGCGATTTTGTGAACGATGGAACATATGCCGGTTTTCTTTTTCTTCCACATTTTGTCGAACCAACCACCCACGTCATACCACATGATGTCCTAATAAGGCAAGTCCGAGGTGACCGACAGGTTGAAAACTCACTTGACTGTTCAGACACAACAGAAAACATCTCTGCGTGAAGCCAAAATCACCTTAGTTGTTAGTTCAATGCTCCAGGGAGCTCAACAGCCAGTCCCATGTTGTTATTGTGTTTTCCACCCATGGCTCATACTTCCGCACAACCAGAAAGAGTTGATCTGCATCCCAGCTTGTGACGAGAAAACAGAAGTATTGTAGGGACTCACAATCTTCAAATTTTCTGAGGCGATGCGGATGGAACTTATAAACGATGTGAAGAGGCAATCAAAACAGTCTTGGGAGCAAATGGGTGGTTGAAAAATATATTTCTTCTGGAATGCATGCCAGAGCGGTCTTATATATTTGAACTTCATGCAAGGCTCAACAGTGGGGACGAGTTGTACCCCAAAATTTGGTTCCAGGTTGTCCCCCGAAGTCCTTTTCAAGATAGTTCATTAGAGGAAGGTCACAGGATCACCCCGACGATCGTTCCGAGCCTGTATGTATGAGGTGGGGACCCAAATTCGGTTTCTGGGTCTCTAATCTCACCGTAAACACTCACTGTGTTCCCTGGGTCCCTAAACCAAGGGAGATTAGCCGCGACTATCTATCACAGTTAATCACTGTGATTAGATCGCTAATCACAGATAGTCGCGGCTAATTTGGCTGTGTTTAGGGACCCAGGGAACGAAGTGACTCTCCAGTCTCACAAAATTTCCACCTCAGAAAATGAAAAAAATCCACCTCACGGCCGAACCAACCAACCAGGGTCCGGTCTGGCATTCACGGGCCGGCACCCCCTTGCCGAAAGCGGTACTCAGCGGTGATTTGATGTGCCGCCGCCCAAAAAAGCCTCCGGTTGGTACGAAATAGGCCTGAATAAGTCTCCCGTCAGTAGTGGTAGTGTAGTTGCAGCAGTATTTGAGTAATTTATATGCCTCATTGTAATATCTTGAAAGAGGAGGAGGATATATTAGCCCCGTGGTCCCTATAATTATTAGTAGTTTCTTTTCTCGACACAGCTGGGAAAGATCTGAGGGAATGGTTCAACGAAGTTCAACACACGATAGTGACGATAGTACTTGAGGCACACTGTAGCGCTCAATAAAAAGCAGGAAGACGAAAAACAGAGCATTCATCATCACGGCTTGGCGGTATTCAGCGGTACCCTTGGCGGCACTTAGGCGCAATTGAGCGGCGGTCCAGCACAACTGAGCGGCAGTTCAGCGGCAGTCGAGTGGTGATTGCACCGCCATCCAGCGGCACTCAGCGGTGATTGCACCGCCACCCAGCGGCACTCAGCGGTGATAGCACTGCCACTTCAGCGGTGAATAAGCTCGGCAGCCTCTGATCGGAGTCCGACCAGTTCAGTTTCATCTTTCTCAGTGTGAAACAAAACCTTCAAATTGCGAATATGGAGTATACATGCTTGAACCTATAACACAAGTACTGCTAACAATATTTATGGGCTTACTATGGTGCTGGCATAGTCAAGGGCATAGTTCAACCTGAACCATATTGATTCTTTTGGTGGACCAGCGTATCAATGAATTATGACTGTGCATATAACCACCTCCCAATCCTGAGCCCGGCAGTGAGCCAGGCCTATATAAACACTGTGTTTGTTGTTAAAAGGCCAAGACATTGACTCTCACAAATGCTCCATACCAGACTCCGGCACTCACTGTGGAAGTGCCCAGCAGAGATGAGTGGACTTACTGTGATATTGCTTCCAACAAACTAACACATCAGTCTGCAAGTGCTGCACTTGTTTGACCCATTGATATAGTACCTGATATGCAAGGTGTTTATGTGGGCAAAGAAATAACGAAAACTCAGTGGTCTCCAGTTCCACTTTTTTAACCCTAGGAACAAGGAAGAGGGTTTTATATGAATGGCTCACACTAGGGGCAAGAACCCAGGCACTTGGAATCCATGTGCGATAAACGAAGGTCCGACGCAGATGGACCGGAGATATCGTGACAGCTTGCCAATGGTTCTTTACTACACAAAGGCAAGACAAAGGTAGACATAGGGCAGGACCAGCCCAGGGCATGATTCCCTGCACTGGGGAAATCTCCCCTGCCCTTTGTCTGGCCTTTGTCCATCCTTTGTGTATTAAAGAACCATTGTTAAGTCTTTATATTACCTTTCGATATTTCCGGTCCATCTGCGTCGGACCTTCGTTTATCGCACATGGATTCCAAGTGCCTGGGTTCTTGCCCCTAGTGTCATTTCAAGCTATGTGGTTTTTATGGCCGTACTCTCAAATTACCTTTGCTCAATAAATATTGAACATCCCCGAGAAGCCCGAAGTTGAACCGTCAATTCAAATCACTTATTGCAAAGAACCATTGAATTTTGGAAGCCCCGGAAGCCCCGGGGCACCGGACTGAGTACTTCTTGGACTGCCATCGGCACCAAGCCCGCATAGACGGGTGTGTTTTGTATGCGCACGAACACCCATCAACTCACAATCAACAGCTCGAGTCGGGAATTTACTGGCAGAGGCGGAAAATTTGCGCAATGGAGGACTAGATCAGAGAGTGTGTTCAACCTACACCGCGTTGAATTTGCTCAGAGATGCTCACACGTTGAATTGAAGTTGAGGTTGAGCGTGGACAAGTGGATTTTGATGGTACCCTGCCCACGTCTGTAGGAAGTAACCACTCACTCAACAGGCTGGTTGAATGGTTAGTCCTGGTAAGAGATGGCAGTGGGCTTTCACCATAGGGAAAATCAGAGTTGAAATCCAAGCTTGATTCACATTTTATGCAGTGTTGATATCAGCTTGTTGCCCCTGCCTTGACAGAGATATACCAGACCTCCCCAGGCCCTTTTCTCAGTGATGACTCTTCAAGTTAACATTGGCAAAGCATGCTTGACTGACCTCTTGCAACGGCCGATCTGATCAACAGCGTCCTTTCCTGTCTCGATTTCTGCACTCTCGAATTCCTGTGAGACTACAAGTACCAGGCCGAGGTGATACTTCTGCTGTTTCTACTGGACATCCAAGATTCAAAAAGTTGTTTCATGTAGAGCAGCTTCATTGAAGACCTTGTGGTAAAAGATTCAGCAGAATCTAGTTGCCTAGCGCTATTGTGTTCATCTGGGTGCAGAGTTAAAGACATTTTACTTCTCAGTTTCACAGATCTTTGAGCTGGGTCCCCGACTGAAAGTTTTCGACCGGCCAAAATGATTCGAGTTGGTTCGAATGCTTTGGGGAAGCTTGTTCTTCGAATTACTACAGCTATATAGTTATTTGTTGTATTTACTATGTTCTCTTATTGGCCTCTCACTACTGGATTTACAGAAACGTACTGGATGCCTTTCGGGGATATGTCCCCCAAAGGGGATGGCACAGCTTTGCCACGCGAGTTGATCTGTGTGCGCAGATAAAGATCCGTTGGCCTCTTGACGTGTAAACCTGTGTATACTTGTGACCAGGATCTCCTTCAGTGTGCCTCCCGGCCGCTTGTCGTTCATCTCTGTCCAATATGTTCTCAAAGTCAAGACACTTCACTGTCAACGCCGGAGTTTGCAACAATGTCAACGGTAGTATGTACAACTACACCACAATCGTTGGAGACTCAGAGAGGGATGGACTGGAAGGTATTGATATCTCCAAGAACAGAAACCTCGGCTTACTGGACTACATAGGTCGAGACTATGAGCCAGATGAAATCGAGGTGCGACAACCCACAGAATAACTTGAATGCGTCCTGATTCGATTGCCCGTTTGATAGCTCATTCCTCGCCGAGATATCAAACTCCGCCAGGAGATTGGGAGTGGTCCGGGATACCTCTTACATTCGGGGACTAAGAGAGGTCGTGCCGTCATTGTGAAAGTGTTCAATACCCATCCAAATGCACGAGAGGTACAAAGCAAGACAACTTCGTCCTATACGAGATACCTGATGCTATCTAAAGCGATTGGAAGCAACACTCGCGATGTCAAAAATGCTGATGTACGTCGCGGAGACCCTCCAAAAGGAAATCTGGCTCACCTATTTCAGGCACTCAAATGTCCTTCAAGTGGAAGGAATTTCCATCCCATCCTCGATGCATCACTTCATAGCGTACGAAAACGGTATGCGGCAGTTTCGCCGACCAATGTGAGACTGAACGGTTCGCTACCAGTGCACTGGAAAAATGCCGACGGACCACTCGCCTACGCCTTGAAGGAAGATGGTGATAGGAGTTTGAGACTAGCATTCACCATGGTTTGTGGAAAATATACCATTGCCCATCCTGCTTAACCCTCCCCAGGTAGCACAGTTTGCCGTTAGTTCCCATCTTATATCTTTCAGTTGGTTCGAACTGAAGGCCAATTACTAGGCGGCATTGAGTTATCTCGATGTGCATGGATTCACGGTTGCAAACATGAATGTGCAGGTAAGGACTCATCACAGTTGAGGAGCACACTGCGCTGAAACGTCCACTTAGAATTTTGATGTCTTGCTCGACCTCGATGACCGGTTTGTCCTCAGCGTCAACCCCGAGTCGACGTCGACAGATATAGTCTCTGATGAGCATTCTGCGAACGGGACTGCGTGGGATGTTTTCAACGCCCTGTGCGCTAAGGTGCGAATCCGTTCACCCACGACCTAGCTCATTTGTCGTACAGGTTTTGAGGAGCGCCAATCATGTTATTTACGGTAGGCCGCTTGTATGCTCCCGTTCGACCTTTCTCACGCTACAGTTCTCAGCTCAAGAGATCGAGCGGGAGCCTGTGGCCTTCGAAAAGCTGGCCTCCGCGACCAGTGTTCCAGGACAAAAATTGTCTCCTCCCCCGGCAGAGTCTGGGAGCACCCCAGACGCGGATCAGTCCAGTATCCCTGACAGTACAACCAGACGTGAATACGTATGGCGGGATATTGACCAGGGGACAAATTCGTTGTCTGACGTCGCGAGTCGAATGTCCGTGGACCTCGGCTTTGAACTTGTTCCAGTGAACCGACTCACTTGGGCCGATACAAAGAGCCCGCATCGCTGTCCTGGATATGTGCGGGAAGAAATCACCGTGGCGACCTCCAAGGCCGCGAGTGCGATTGTGTCACGCGATGCTCCAGGCCCACTGGAAATTTGCCCGATTTGCCAGGAGGTGGTAAGTGACCACGAAGAATTTTTGTGTGTATGCGGCGATCCCGGTGAGTACGAAATCCTGAATCAGATTTTCGAAAGAGATTAATATTCTTTTAGACCCAGGAGCACGACCCACTATCAAGTGCATTACTTGCAAGAACTGGAGTCATGCAAACTGCGTTGGAAATCCCAAAAGATTTACATGCCAAGCCTGCATGATGGCCGACACATCTTCACTTCGACGAGGTGTACGGACTGATACAGACAACTTCATGAATAATACAGAAAGCATGATGATAGCCAATGGGCTCAAAGTCTTGGGTGGTAAGTGAACACCTTCAGGTTGGGTGCGGCGGTCACTCAAAAGTTTTATAGGAGGTCACGGAGGTGGTGGCGGAGAGGGCAAGAAGGGACCCGGGGGAGCCGGTGGAAATGGTCTGGGACCTCGATTAGCACCGAAGTACCTCAAGGATTGGGATGTTAACATCGTAGGTGAGTCTAGTCTGTTGATGAGATATTTTTCATACTCAACTGCATGCTGGAAGGGGGCTTCGGCGGTCTAGGTGGACGGGGTGACGAGGGCGGTGTCGGAGGCGAAGGCGAACCTCCTGATATTGTGGCCAAGCCCTTATACACCCGGGAGGCCGGGGAGGTCGACGAAGCTCTGATGGACATGCCCCTCAAGGATTTTGGCACCAAATACAAACTCAGCAAGGATATTCTCGATCGTCTCCGCAAACTGGAATTTACGACTGCGGGAGCCCTTTTTGAGATCGAGGACGGTCAATTGGAGGAGCACGGTTTCAACCTTGGGCATATTTCGGAGCTGAAGAGGGCGTGTAAGCGGGCCGCAACTGCAAAGTAGGCTTGGAACTGTATGGACTGTATACTGTTGGAATTGTGTTATGTAAATCAACGAATGACTGGGGTTGTATCTTTCAAAATGGTACATAAATTATTTTGAGTCTTCTCCGGCAGTGTCAACAGAACCTTCGTGTGGACGCACTCGGGCCCTGCGAATCGGAACTCTATTTTTAGGGAACCGGTAAACCGATGGTGGGCGGTGAGCGCTTGAGCAGTGGAAGCGCATGTCTGCTGTGAGAAGAGAAGGGTTCAGAGAGGAAGGGATGGCTCGTGAATCTTGATTGTTCTCCCAAGGCCAGGATGTATAAAAATCCAATTGCATTCTAAAACTGTCCCTCTCAGGACTTTTCCTGAAAAAACACCTGTCATACAATACAGAGTTGAACGCAAGCGACGTCAAAAAACATGTTGACAGCCAGCCGACCCAGGCTTACGATTGGTAAACCTTCTTTCTTTACTCATTCTGCGAGCTAACAATTTTATTTGCAGGAGGCGGTAAAGGAGGAAATGGCGGCGTAGGTAAAGTTCGGGGCGGGGGCGGTGGCAACGGCCAAGCACTATGCATGCGGACCAAAGATATCCTCTTTGTGGCCAACCTCGCCGCCACCATTGAAGGTGCACCGTGCCCTGAAATATTTTCCGCGAGTCATTTGTTGATGATGTTTCAAGGTGGAATTGGCGCGGCAGCGGGAGATTGCGGGGACACTCGAGGTCACCGACGTCGACCTGAAGGAAAACGGATTTGAACCAGGCCAAATTTCTGAGCTGAGAAGGGCGTTGGAGCAGTGCGCAGGCAAGGATTGTACCGCTACCGACTCCTAGTCCATATTTCGCGCTCCAGTTCTCGCAGAATACCGTGCCCTTTCACAAGGCCTGCCAGCGATTGCATACCCAAATGTGGACCACATCCCTAGAAATTGAGCTCAACATCGGCCTGCTCTGAAGTGCAATTACAGGGGATTCTGCAGAAAACCACTACGCTCAAGCCTCGATCAACAACAGCATTCATGTCCGACCCATTTTGAGACCTACTTTCAATTTCTATTTTTATCTACAAACTGCTTCAACGCCCTCTTCACCCATCTCCTCTAATCTGCGCCACCATGTGCATATAAGAGAAGACTGCCAACTCCGAGCACACGCTCAGGAAAGTTGGACAGTGAACTCAGCGCGGGGGAGTACAGTGGATATGTGCATTGCAGCGTCCCGAGGTCCATAGATGGCCCGTCGACGACTGAGACAAAAGGGGCAAACTTGCCTGTACTGTTACACTAGAACGGCGGAAAAGTATGGCACGAGACGATGAGATGAGAATAAGAGTCAAAAGACTGTCTTCCGCGCTCTTTGTGTGAACTTGAACGGCGGATTTCGTCGTCGTCGTCGTGGGCTTCGGGCTGTCTCGGGCAGCGAGCAAGTAAACTCCTGTCTCAACGATGAATCGGGAGCCCCTAACAATGGCGGCTGATCGGCCCGGCTCGTTGACGTGAGACTTTATTCTTCTGACTTCGACTTCGACTGTGTTCTCCGCGACTGACCGACTACGTGACTCATTTAACGCTCAACGATTCCCGGAGGATTTCACTGCCGACCTCTACAACATGAAAATTTCCCCCACGCCCTGGCTTACAGGCTGAAACGCCAGAGGGAACACTTCCGCACTTGCTCTCGGTGGAAGACATCCATTTCAAGGCACGACGGGACTGAGAACAGACATAGCAGCGGCATCGTATGCAAAGATCACCTCGTTCCTTTCTCCGCGCATACATAGACATCACGGGCCGCCGAAATTCGTGGTGGGTAATGGGAATCTTGAAGCTACCAGTTTCTGGTTACCACAACTCTTTTAGCGTCATTACGCCGTTACAGCGTCCAAGGCCAGGGGTACAAGAAGCTAAGTGTCGGGTGCTAAACACAAGATTCGGGACGCTTCCTGTCAAGGAGCGGCCGCAGCTATCTATACATGCCCGTCTCGACTGCTATCTTGGGCCCGGGTGTGAACTTTCTCCCTGGATGCGGATAAAGCATGGATGAAGGACCACCTTAACATGCACAGAATTCCTCTGCTCCTCGGACTACCTTCACCCTCCTTGCTGGCCATTCTATTCACGGACCGGGGGCAAATTGTGTTACGCACTCAGGCAACTCAAGTACTTGTTTGCGAGTGAATCATTCCTTTGCAACCGGCTTGACATGGGCGATGACCACACCTTGGCACGCACTTGTTGTCTTCCGCACTCTCTGAGTGTTACCTGTGCGCATAAAGCCCTGACTGGACTACTCGGGGACCACCTGCTGAGCATTGGCCGACTTCTTCACGGTATCGGCATCCTCTACCTCGCGACTTCAGAATCGGTTATGCCAAGGAATGTCGAAGTTGTGAGGTATGCTGACAGCGCGTTGGCTCTGCCCGTAGTTTTCTGGCGGAATCCATGATACTTCTGCCCCTTCTTGTTCCGTCCTATTGTGCGATGTGTAGGTGCTATCGGTGCCTATGCTCCCTCAGCGATAGGGCCCTTGATGGTTGTAGCATACATTAAGGACGGATGTATGTCGGTACAACACCTGCTTGTTCCTTATAGGGACCTCTGCAGTAATACACCCTCCTCCTCCTCCTCCTTCAGCTCCAAAATATGACCCAGATTGAACCCCCTATCCGTCAACTCAGCATCCTTGACCTCCAAAAGGGATCCCACAGTCGTGAATCCCAGCTGCCCAAGACGCTCGAAAAGGTCCTCGCCGACTTTGTATTGGGCGCAGAAATCCTTGAGCGACATATCGGTTACGGCTTCGCCCATCTTACCGGCGTACAAGGACGGCAACAAAAAATCCGCGTTCACCGGCGCCGTTGATACCGCCCTGCAATTCGCCGCGTCCGCCGACGCCCCCGATGCCGCCTTTGAGCATACAGTTGAGTTGAGCTTTAGATGATTGAATTCAACGACGAGGACATGCATACCGTTGATGTTGCCATCGAAAACTCTGGCCTCCAGCGCCCCTTTGCCTCCCGTAGATTTTAAGTAAACAAACACCGCAGAAAGTAGGCTGATTATTCCGGGCATTATATTCAAGTTGGACTAGGAATTTGCCTTGAAAGTATTTGTGGGTTCGCGACGATGCGCTGTATGTGTACGATCGCTTCAAAGCTCATCCATGAGAGCGGTGAATTGAAGATTGGAATAAAATCAAATGCTTACCGGGGGTGGATTGCATTGGGCCGAGTTCCATTGCGGCGCGAAATACCAGTACTGAAGCCAACGTCGATTTGGCTTCCCTTCAATTACCTGCCCCCAGCTGAATTTATCACCGGAAGCTCGAAGTCTTATCCTCCGATGAAACAGCCCGGCGATTATTAATTTTGAATATCGAATATTGGCTCGTCGAGTTGGTACAGAATGTAAGTAGGCGCCTCTGCTTCATTGAAGCCAAAGTTGACTCACAGCTTGTATTCCATCCCTGCCTTTCCCGTTGCTCGAGCACTCCGCGTACTTGAAGCAGCCCTCATTAATTTCTCGAAGTATCCTTGAATCCGACAAAACCATCGCGCTAGCCAGATCCGAATCCCAGAGGTGTTATTGTTTTGAGAACCGGGCCAAAGTATATTCAAAGAAATAGGTACCGACATGCGGCGTAGATAGGTACGAGTATGGGTGCGGAGAACGTGGTGGGAGAGAGAGGGTGCGACTCGATAATGTACAGCAGCGGCGATACGGCACGCGAATGTACAGCAGCGCGGATCTCCAGGAACCTCGGCCCGGGCGTCCGCGCGCGTACTGCGTGGCAGCTGTGTGCGTGCACGAGTACTCGACGCACGGCAGCAGTTTCCGCACGCGCACCGAGTTCGCGTCGAGTGGGCGCGAGTCCGCGCAAACGGTTCCAGGTAGCTGCTCGACCCAGCGGCGCGTGTGCGGCACGAACGCCAAATGTGTCGCCGCGCGCGCGGGTGGTGAGGGCGGAGGTGAAGACGGGGACGAGAAATAGGGGACAAGGGCGTGGACGAAGCCTGAGAGTGTAGGGTGGGACTGCCGGCCCAGGAACGCCTTGGCGCGCGCACCACCATCATTTCCCGCACGCACACGACTCGACTCGGAGCGCGCACCACTCCCATTTCCCGCACGCACAGGCAAGCTAGCCGCACATTCGGAACTCGCCGCACCGTACCCTGCGCGCATTGGGTAGCGAGACAGCACTGAGTGCCTGGCGCAGGCGGCATTCGAGTCGAGGTACCGAGTTCGCGCTCGACCTAGACTCGGCGGCGCGGGTGCGGGCGCGTCGTGTGAAAGGGCCGTGTCGCCGCGTGCGCGGCGGTGCATGGGAGGGCGGAGGCGCATTGGGCGGCGGTGTACATGACGCCGGAGACGATGAGGCGAGGGCGAGGCAACGACGCCGGCAACGGAGGGGGATGAAACGAGGAGGCGCCGGGAACGGAGAGGGCAAGGAGCGGGAAACAGGAGATGGGCGGGCACGAAGCTGCGGTGGGCGTGCGTGTGAGGAGACCCGAAGCATTCCGCCTCGTCCCTGTATACATCGCTCGATTCACAGGATGCGCGTGGGGGGACAGTGTGGATAGACGGCGAGACGTGTGGGGTCGGCCGAAGCGGGGCGTGAAGGACAAGTGCGCGTGGGTCAAGCTTCGAGCGCCGGCGCGTCTGGTGGCACTCACGGTAGGCGCGGGACGCTAGATCTAGCCCGTGAGCATCCGCATACGAATAGGGCTAACGTGGTTGTCAGTCTCCGCGGGGTTTGTGTTAATATTACTCGGGGTACGCACCAGCTCCGTATCCTTTCAGCAGCCTCGATTATTCGCATTAGGCAGCGCTGAAGCTCTACGTGGCCGTGCAGATGGCCGCATGTACACTGCGCCGTGACGGATGAGTGTCGATGTGTGGGTGAGTAGGGGAAGGGGCGGTGTGTGGGTGCGGCAGCGCGGCGGGTTTCCTTGAGGGCGAGTAGGCATTCGGGTTCACGCGCTATAAGGGAGCGTGTGAGCGAAATCAGGAAGAAACGCGAGCGCCTACGTACCTGAGAACGAATGCGCGCAGGAAGACACTAGAAAAGAAAAGAAAAAGTGAGTGTTAGGAACATATAAGGGAATGTGAGACGCACGTCGCGCGCCCAGGTGCAGCACCTCACATGGCGGGGTGCAGCGGGACATGTGTCGTCTCACCCCGCATGCCGTGACACCGGTTGTACAACTACGGGAAGGGTGATAGATGGGCGCGTCTTAAACGTGCGCGAATTTGCCGATGGTGCCACTCCTCGTTTGCAGTAGCAGACTCGACGAGCACTGGCTCGAATATACATAGCTTGAGGCAGGGAGGAGCGGATGCGACGCAACGAACGGTGCGGAAGCGGAGGAAAAGCATGGCGGGTGTACGCGCCGAGGTGGGCTACGGGCTCATAAAGGAGCGAGTGTGAGTCGGCGCACAGGCGTGGATTGAACAAAGAGAGGGAGCGGGTCATCGTGCTGTTGGTTAAGCTCCGTACATGGACATCCTTCGTCGGCTTGGAAGGTGAGTGGATACGGTAATCGGGTGTCGAGGAGGTACGTATGCTGCCCGTCATGGCACTGAAACGCACACGCATGGCTGCACCAACAGGAAACGCGGCAGCGGGAGGACGAGGCGAGACACTCAATTAATGCCCATGTCCAGCGGCTAAGAATCCAGGCCTGAGATGCCAACGTGGTGGCGCTGCGAGCAAACTTGGTCGGCTCGGCGAAGGGACGCGCGCAGCAGCCTGAGAACGCGCCGGGAGACCCAGAACATTAAACGAGTAGGAGCGCGCGAAGACGATACGGGGGTATGCGAGGCAGAGGAGCTCGGTATGGGCCGGAATTTTGGCTAGTTTTGACTGCGCTGAAGATTGCGCAGATTGGCAAAGTCGTGGCAATGAATAACGAGGGACGAAGAGGAGTAGGCCAGTCTTGAAAGGTTGGTGTTACAAATGGACACGGACGCGTCGTGGAAGCGGCGCCGCAGGAACCTAACGGGAGGATAAAAAACGACTGAGAGGCTGATCGACAAGAGGGGATCACCGCTCGGGTTGATGCAGCTGCATCGCCACACACGCGCTTCTTTCTCTTCTTCCGGTTTGCTCTTAACCCAGGGTAGGAAAGTTCCGCGGGCAAATATTCTCAGTCTGCGTGCATTCCTAGGAGCTTTCCTCAAAACTTTGGCGCCCGTGGGCAAAATTTACTGTTGCGTTACGGCGTAATGCTCGGTGGTCGACACTCTCAGTGACCATGCCGTATCACCGAATATTTTCACCGACGATTATCATCCAGGTATGAATCGACGCGCACTTGTCAGTTCTATTGATTTTTTTTTTAGATATGCTCGATGTATAAGGGGAGACTCACACGGTGACGATTCGACGAGAAACATCAAAGTGATACTCTATTGCGCAGCGCGGTGAGACTGTAACTCATCCTAAGTCCATCTACATATCTGTCACGGAGTTTTCATAAGAAGCGCTTTGGAACTTGTGACCTTCATTTGGCGCCCAATTGGCGCCTCTATAACAGACCGATAGTGCACACTCACGGTTTGACCTCTCCCCCGCTGGTCAAATAAATCGCAAACCGCAAAGAAAAACACCATGCCTCTGAGCCAATTCGGAAGCACCGTTATCGGTAGACTGGTATACCGTCTGTGGGGAAATGGCGGTGAAGCCGCCGCCGACCAGAGTGGAAGCGTTGGGGATGTCAGTGGTCAGGGCCTCACGACAGCAGCCAACGAACCCAGAGTCTTGAGGGGTAGGTCCGCACACCCCCGGTGCGGCGGTCACTCAGCCGTTTCATAGGAGGCTATGGAGGCGTTGGCGGTGACGCCGACAGGGACGGAGGAATCGGCGGGAATGGTCAGGGACCTCAAATCGCACCGGAGGAACTTGGGCTTTATAGCCACATTACAGGTAAGTACTAATTAATGAGATATTTTCTTGCACACTCAACTGCGTGCGCGAAGGCGGCTTCGGTGGTGCTGGTGGATACGGCAAACTCGTGGGCGGTACCGGGGGCGTAGGTGAACGCCCGGATTTCATGCGGAAGCTGTATACTGGCGAGATCGGGGCGGACATGTCTCTTGAGGATTTCTACGCCCAGTTCAACCTCGACGACGATATTCTCGATCGTCTTCGGAAATTCAAATTCAAAACTGTCGGAGCCCTTGCCCAGGTCACGGATGTTGAGTTGGGGAGGGAGGGATTCAGCCTCGCCAAATTTCGGAACTAAAGTGGGCTTTGAACCAGCTCGCGGCGAAGAGCGGGACTGGAAAGTAGGTTCGGAAACCGAGCGGACTTCGTTATATAAAATCACATGAGCACCACTGTATCCTGTGAAACCTGGAATGACAATCTGCAAGGGAATGAATCTTTTGTGAAAAACGAACTGACTTTAACTGTCCAGGGATGGGTGAAGTGGAAGTGTGGTGGACGGGGTGCACAGGACGGTGGTTTAAGCTCTGCAAACAGAAACACGTCAAATTCAGGTCAAAGATATACATGTTACGCTCGGGCAGGTTTTGAAAAAGTAAAGGTTGAACGGTGCTCCGAAGCGGGCTGCGGCATAAGCTCTAACAACAATTGAGAGTAACGCACCGTGGACGAGACAGTACATAGCAAATTAACGTGGTTTTATTTGCGAAGGGGTGCACCAGAAATTCGACTGGCATGCATCTGGGAGTGTGGTTGAATTCAGTTGAGATCCACTTGGAGACCTAGTCTCTCCTAAACAGACACTACAACATGCAAAAACTCGTACCTCGTTATGTTGTACTTGGAGACCAGGATGCAGCAGCTAAAGTAAGTCGTTGACAAGCCCAAGAGATTTCAATGCAAGTCATTTGTGAAGACCCAGATCAGTAGGTGGAATGCTGTTTACAGCGCGAGGTTGAAGCCGAGAGAATTTAGCGGGGCATTGAGAACTTCAACATGATGGCGCGAAGCATGCCTGGTGTGGAGGAACCGCCGTCGCATCCAATGAACACATTTCCTCAACGAGGGTAATAACTTTACTGTCTGGCCTGGTTCCAAGTCCAAGGCCGCAATCTTATGGCGGGGAAAGGGAGACCAACTATGTCAGCCCAGAAACTCTGGTAGGCGCCTGCGGCCGCCAGGATGGAGGGAAGAGAGAAGGCAATGAGACCGGAACTCTTTTTTCTTCTCCAGCTTTCCTCAAAACTTTGGCGCCCGTGGGCAAATTTACTGTTGCGTTACGGCGTAATGCTCGGTGGTTGACACTCTCAGTGACCACACTGTATCACTGAATATTTTCACCGACGATTATCATCCAGGTATGAATCGACGCGCGCTTGTCGGTTAGGCTGCTCTATTCAAAGAAGTTTTAGACATGCTCGATGTATAAGGGGAGACTCACACGGTGACGATTCGACGAGAAACATCAAGGTGATACTCTATTGCACAGCGCGGTGGCCGTCGGGTCAGCATTGGCAGGACACACGCTCCAAAAAAAAAAACCGCCAGTCTATCACGGAGTAAGCGCTTCGGAACTTGTGACCTTCAATTTGGCGCCCAATTGGCGCCTCTATAACAGACTGATGGTGCACACTCACGGTTTCGCCTCTCCCACAAACCACAAACCACAAAGAAAAACATCATGCCTCCGAGCCAATCCGAAAACACCGTTACCGGTAGACTGGTATACCATCTGTGGAGCGGCGGCCCTAAATTTTCACAGAAAACGAGGGAAATGGTGGTGAAGCCGCCGACCAGGGCGGAAGCGTTGGGGATGCCAGTGTTCAGGACCGCACGCCGGCAACCAACGAACCCGGAGTCTTGCGGGGTGGGTCCGCACACCCTCGGTGCGGCGGTCACTCAACCGTTTCATAGGAGGAACCGGCGGGACAGGCGAGAGACCTGTGATCACGCTGGCGTCGCTGGGTCAGGGCCTCACAATGGCAGCCAACGACCCCCGAGTCTTGAGGCTCTTGAGGGGTGGGTCCGCACACCCTCGGTGCAGCGGTCACTCAACCGTTTCATAGGAACCCGTGGCAGAGACGGCGACCCGCCCGGAGGAACCGGCGGGACAGGCCAGGGACCTGTGATCACAATGGCGGACGCCGGGCGTTACGACATCATTATGGGTAAGTACTGCTTAATCGATGAGACATCTTGAGCACTCAATCGTGTGCGCGAAGGCGGCACCGGTGGTAACGGTGGATCGTCTTAGGAAACTTAGATTCAAGACTGTCGGCGCTCTTCTCGAGGTCACAGAGGCCGACTGGGCGAACAATGGATTCGGCGTGGGTCAACGTGAGCTGACGAGGGTATTGGAGCAGTTCAAGTCAGAGAGCGGGACTGTAAAGGAAAGGAGGTTCGGAAATCGAGTGGGATTTGATGTATACACAATCGAATGAGCACCGTGTCCTGTGAAACCTGGACCGTCAATCTGCAAGGGAATCAAATCAATGTTTTACTGACCCAGCTGGCCAGCCGATCAATATAATATAAATTGCACTCAACGGAACAAGTAGGCAAGGCACGCAAGAGTGTGGGTTGCGTCAGAGGGAAATTTGAGGGATGGGCCTGAAGTAAGTTTGGCGGAAGAGGAAGAGGAGAAGCGCCGGACGGACCATTGGTGCAGTGGCCCGGCCATCCGTGTTTTCTCACTCTCATGTCAATTCTTCTGGTCGTTTGTTCTCACGCTTGCGCTGCACCTTCAAGCTACCTCGGAACCTCGACACAAGACATATGCGCTCCCGAAAGAACCATGCCAACCCTTGTTCAACGCTGAAGAAAAACTGCAAGTCGAATGCAGCAACTCTGAATCTTTGCTTCGTGAGCAGTCCTGGACCACGAAGACTCTGGGATGGTCGGACACAGGTGGCAAGATGTATTGAACCTGTGTATCCGGACTGCCGCCCTCGCTGCCACGGTCACGATCATTTCCCTCCCACATCGAATCGCAGTGCGCGCACATGTCTTTGACTCTTTTACCGACTCGCCGACATCATCAACTCGCTTCCCGCGCGCCCCAGCCATCTCCCCTATTCCACCTCGCGATCGTCGACCCGCTTTTTCGAGGCCATCTCCGCCGTTGTGCCCATTCTCTCACGTCACCGACCACCTTCCGCCACCTCCGCCTACCTTATCCTCGCTGCTTCTGTCCCTCCCTCAACCTGCCCACCCTCCCCGGCTACACGTTGGGCTCCATACCCCCGCCGTTTTCGGTCTCCTATCGCGTTGTTCCCGGTGCTACGCCCGTCCCTTCGCCGAGCCGCTCGCAAGGCCGCCACGTCGGCATCTCCAGCGTGGATCCTTAGCCGTTGCACACAAACATTTACTGGGAGTCCCGCCTCGTCCTCCCACCGCCACATTCTCCCTTACTGCAACCATGTATGCACGTCGCACCGATTTGGCGGGCAGCATACCGCCATCAAGCTCCTCGAGGCCCAATCCTGCGCTCACTTCCGAGCGCGCGAATGGTGCAGACGTACAGAGCAGATCATGTGCACGATGGCCGCTCCCCCTTTTTGCCCAATCGACGCCGGTGCACCGACTCGCGATGACTCCCCTTAACCCCACCCGTGCTTAGACATATCGCCTCCCTCGCCCTCCTGCCGCCCATCTCCATCAGCGCGCTTCCTATCCGAACCTCGACGTCCGTCCGCGGCGAAAGTTGATATTACCTTGTACTCAACAAACTCGACCTAGTGCCGAATACAGGCCCAATACCGCACGTTACGCGCACATCAAGAAGCCAAGCACGGTCACCCTTCCACCCCTCCCCTCGCTCCACAACAGCCTAAATGATGTGTGCCCCATACGCGATACGATCCACTTCCGCGAACTGCAGGCGCGCGGGCCCGACGTAGGGATCCCGGGGTAGTACCTCGTTTATTCCCTCATTCATTCTGCCTCGTTCTTACTGCGCCCATCAAATGAAGGTACGTGTACTTCCATTGCTGTAGCCCTTCTTTACTTACTCACACACCACAAAGCACGCCGCCGCCGATCCTCCCCCTCCATGCAGCAAGCAGCGTGACGAGGGGAAGAGACTCAAGAGCAAGGCGCCCCGGGGGACCGCGACTAGCACGCTTCACCCAGTACAGACATCATGCGCGCGCAGGCTGTATCCCACCTGCGGACGGGCGGATCTCGGCCGTGGTGCGCGGTGCTCAATGGGCACAGTATGTATAACTACCTTCGCCTTTTTCTTCCCATCGTCCCTGCCCTCACCCTCGTTCCCCTCATCACGTCTCCCTCCTTCATTTCCCTCATCTCATCCTCATCTTTTCCCTATCCTTCCCCTCCTCTCGTCCTCGCCCTCCCTCCTCGTTCACCGGCGAGTCGACTTGGGCGCCGCCTGCGCCAGGCTCCCGGTGCACCGATGCGCGCGGGATGTCGTACAACAAATCCGCCGGATGTGACAATCCCGCGCGACACCTTTCGCGTTCGTGCTGCACATGTGCCAAGTCAGGCGGTACCGGGTGCTGTGGCCCGACGCGAACGCGGTACGCGTGTGGACACCGCTGCCGTGCGGTCGCCGTGTACGTCGAGGATCCCCGTACACAGCTGCCATCCCACAGCTCCTGCATGCGCGCGGACCAAGTTCGCCGCGGCCTCGTTCTTATGCGCGAAATGCATCCTCGCGCAGCACCTTTCCCCCACCCCATCCTTCCCCATCCTCTCCTTTGTACCCGTTCGTACCCGTCCCCCAACCCAACCCACACACCGCATGTCCTTACCTAAATCATGAATACAAATTTTCGTTGTCAAAGAAACTCTGGAATTTTTCGTTAGCGCGCGGAATCCAGCTGCGTGGAGGGATTCCAGAAACTTACCGAGACTTGAAGGCTTGAAGTGTGCGCACTTGAGGCACTCGGAACGACGCGGGAAACTGGGTGGGGACTCGAATCAACCTGCGAAAAATTCATATTTGGTCAGCTTTGAATTTACATAAGCTTGACAGAGAGAAAATTCGATGGGCCTGAATACAAGGGGAATAAAAATGAATCGGGGGACCTAGCTCTGTGAATTCAAAGTGAATCCCACTCGATTGCGCCTTGATCCCAGATTCGATCTATCGACTGTAAAATTCATCCTTGCAATTTAATTCGGGGAGTTGGGCTTACTGGGATGGAATTAAGCCCGGTTGAAGCGTTGGGGACCGACGTTGGGTTAATTGTTTGAAGAAAACTGTAAGTTTAGTTCTGCGTGAATGGATAACGGAGGAAGCTTACCTGGGTACGTACGTACGGCGCTGGGTGAATGGAACCGAACGAAGGGAAGTCGGTGAGTTGATTGGAGTGAAAGGGAGCTCACCTCGCTCGATGATCCGCTGAGTTGGATTTGCGTCGCCGGGCGAGCGAGGGGACTGAGTGAAAGGGGACAAAGCCGAATTAATGAGGGACTCACGATGAACCCAAGCCACTGCAAGTCAGGGTGAAATTAAACCGGTGTTTGATTGAACTTGAATCTGAAGTCCTAGTCAATATCCGACTCTTAGAGGGTAACAACCCTCGAGCAGAACTCACCAAGGTTAACTGATGTGAGTACTTGAACCGAGTTCGGTTTGTTGTAGTTCGAGTTCAGTGAAATTGGCCGGATAGTTAGGTCAATTGAACTCCACACAGAGAGAAGGAATTGAATGAAAACTGACCGGAATTTGAGTGCACACAGAATCTGAGCGGCGGGGTTGAGGTTAAAGCCAAGTACAAAAAAGAACGAACCTATGAATTAATGAATCAAGGAAAGTTGGCTCAAGGAAAGTTGGCTGAACATTCAAAATTGAAGTGCACTTACTTTGAACCAAGCGGGTCCAACGCAAAGTAACATTGAACCCGGTCAACCTGCCTACTTCAAAATCGAACCTACTACCTAAGGAACATTTAGGCACACCCTAGATCACGGCAAAAATGAAATGAACTTACCTCAGCCCGAGGACGAAGGCAAACTCGAGGTTAAGTAAAGCATCCGAGTCCCCGAGATACCCGAGTTCGAGACCTGCTCGAGAAATTGATGGAATGGTACCCCATATTCACAGCTGAAGAAATGTGGCAGGGACACATAGAGAGGTCAGGTAGGTCCTGATTTAGTTGAATCTATAGGTTTGAACATCGAAATATCGGCTGAATACATCGGATGCAGCGGTAAAGCATATATACCTAGAGTCAAACCAGCATATGTTCGGTGCTCATGGGAAGGTATGGTGGATTTGAGATGGAAAATCTATTGATAAATTGGCGGAACCAAGCTTGAAAGGCTCGGGGCAACCGAAGGTTCAAAGACTGAAATGGTGATTTTGATGCCCGTTGAATCCAGTGAATTTTGAAGGCCTTGAAGCAGAGCTTACAGTCATCGAAGGCCCTGAATCGACGCCAAGTAAATCTAGAGCCATCGGCGAAAAAAACGAGCAACCCGCAAAAGCAACGGTGAATTGTGAAGCCGAAGTTGGGCGGTGGTTAGATTGAAGCACCCAGAAGGTCCAAAACACCTCCATAGACATTAAAAAACACGCGAAGGGTGAATTTAAAGGCAAGATTGAGGCAAGATGGAATGTTTTGTCGTCGACAATGGTGGTTGATGTAAGCTTGATGTTAATCAGGCGGCGTGGGAATAGATAGATATCGGGCGCCGGCACAAGCTTCCACGTGTCTCCCACGTGTGTCGTCTCTTTGTCCTCCACCTCCATCTCCACTACTGCGGTGATACTTCTCAGGTCAGTTTCTCTCCTGTGTAGATGTTGTCAGTGGTTAATATACTTGCCCCAAGGTCGACACAGCATCATGTTTTCGCTAGACGGTGATTCTAGATCACTCAACATCATAGGTGCGGGACTGCTTATTTTGAGGCGTGGAAGGACTTAATCATCCTGCATAGGTGGCCAAGGTGGCCCTGGGGGTTCAGCACACCTGCAAGGTGGTGCTGGTGGGGTGGGGCAGGGTCCCATTGTGCATATCACTACACCACAGTTGATTGCACCTACCCTGCAAGCCACACTTGCGACGGAGCAGGCTTTGCGGCTTCACAACATCCGGGCAGCTCAAATTGCCAGTCATTGTCCTCCTCCATCAAGAATCTTCTCTGGCAGACAGGATCTCCTTGACAAAATGCATCATTTTTTCTCCGACACTGGGATCCAACACATTTATGTGCTACATGGACTCGGAGGGGTCGGAAAGACACAGATTGCTCTGAAATTCATAAAAGAGTCATCATCTCAGTGAGCCTGATCCTCCCACTGGGAAAATATTGTTAATTCAGCTGCATGTTTCAGCTTCTCAGACATCTTTTTCATTGACACCAGCACCACTGCGACAATTGAAACAGGTCTCAAGAACATGGCTGTCCTGAAAGATTTTGGAGATTCTCCACAAGATGGCTTACTATGGCTGACCAGCACGGTTCAAGAATGGCTACTTTTCTTTGACAATGCAGATGATCCAAGCATCAATCTCAATGATTTTATTCCTCCATGCAATCACGGGAATATCATCATCACCTCTCGGAATCCAGGAATGTGTGTTTATGCTGGATCCCACTCCCTTGTGTCAGACATGGAAGAGGAAGATGCAGTGACATTGTTGCTCAAGAGTGCTTTGCAGAAGGCCACAAGCCATACTGAACAAATTGCAGCAGAAATTGTAAAGGTAAGACAATTAGGCCTGGCCTTCAAATTTTGTAACATTTTTTTAGTCATTGCACTATCTACCTCTGGCAATTGTTCAGGCTGGTGCCTTCATATTGAAGTCTAGAAATCTGGATGGCTATTTAGCTCTTTATACAAAGAACCAAGCTCAACTGCTTAGCGAAAAGCCTGCTCAGTCTCAGGACCGCTATGCTTCGACGGTGTACACAACATGGCAAATGAGTTTTGACCAGCTCCCACCGCGAGCTGCCATGTTCCTGCAGCATTGTGCATTTCTTCATTATAATGGAATCTCGGAGGAAATTTTCAGCTTTGCATCGAAGTACCAGTTTCCTTCCAATTACCCATCTAAAGATGAACTACGGGAGCCTCTGGAATTCCTGTCACATTTTCTGGGGCCAGATGGTGAATGGGACTCTTTGCAGTTTTTCAATGTCACCAATGAGGTCCAATCTTATTCATTGGTCAGCTTTGATACAGAGAAAAAGCTCTTCTCTATTCATCCCTTGGTACATGCTTGGAGTCAAGGGACAGTTCAAAATGCAAAAGAATACATGTCCACTATGGGGTCTATACTGGGCATGGCTATCTCAAAACGCTCAGAGTGGGAGATGCAATTGCCAAGCCTGCTCTTGTGTCCACATGTTGAATTAGCCATACAGATGGATGCAAAAGTAGCTCTGGTTTTCAGAAATAGATATGCATCAATGTTTTGGGAAAGTGGAAACTACAAGCAAGCTGAGAAGCTATGGGGACAAGTATTGGTGAAACAAAAACAGCTTCTGGGTGAGGATCATCCAGACACCTTGCTTACCATGGGTGACCTGGCCCGCTCATACTCAAACCTGGGAGAGTATCAAAAGGCCAAAGAACTCCAGGGTATTGTGTTGGAGAAGCGGAAACAGGTTCTGGGTGAGAATCATCCAGACACCCTGGTTACCATGGGTAACCTGGCCCGCTCATACTCAAACCTGGGAGAGTATCAAAAGGCCAAAGAACTCCAGGGTATTGTGTTGGAGAAACGGAAACAGGTTCTGGGTGACAGTCATCTAGGCACCCTGCATACTATGGGCAGACTGGCCAGTACATACTCGGGCCTGGGTGAGCATCAAAGGGCCAAAGAACTCCAGGTTGTTGTGCTGGAGAAACAGAAACAGCTTTTAGGTGACAGTCATCCAAACACTCTGCATACTATGGGTAGCCTGGCCAACTCAAACTCGGACCTGGGAGAGCATCAAAAGGCCAAAGAACTCGAGGGTATTGTGCTGGATAAACAGAAGCAGGTTCTGGGGGAGAATCATCCAGATACCCTGCTTACCATGGGTGACCTGGCCCACTCATACTCAAACCTGGGAGAGTATCAAAAGGCCAAAGAACTCCAGGGTATTGTGTTGGAGAAACGGCAACAGGTTCTGGGCGAGAATCACCCAAACACCCTGCTTACCATGGGTAACTTGGCCCGCTCATACTCACACCTGGGAGAGTATCAAAAGGCCAAAGAAGTCCAGGGTATTGTGTTGGAGAAACGGAAACAGGTTCTGGGTGAGAATCATCCAGACACCCTGCTGACCATGGGTAACCTGGCCCGCTCATACTCAAACCTGGGAGAGTATCAAAAGGCCAAAGAACTCCAGGGTATTGTGTTGGATAAACGGAAACAGGTTCTGGGTGAGAATCATCCAGGCACCCTGCGTACCATGGGCAGACTGGCCAGTACATACTCAGGCCTGGGTGAGCATCAAAGGGCCAAAGAACTCCAGATTGTTGTGTTGGAGAAACAGAAACAGCTTTTAGGTGAGAATCATCCAAACACCCTGCGTACCATGGGTAGCCTGGCCAACTCATACTCGGACCTGGGGGAGCATCAAAGGGCCAAAGAACTCGAGGGTATTGTGCTGGATAAACAAAAGCAGGTTCTGGGCGAGAATCATCCAGATACCCTGCTTACCATGGGTGACCTGGCCCGCTCATACTCGGACCTGGGAGAGCATCAGAAGGCCACAGAACTCAAGGCTATTGTGCTCAAGAAACGGCAACAGGTTCTGGGTGAGAATCATCCAAACACCCTACGTACCATGGGTAGCCTGGCCAGCTCATACTCAGACCTGGGAGAGCATCAAAAGGCCAAAGAACTCGAGGGTATTGTGCTGGATAAACAGAAGCAGGTTCTGGGGGAGAATCATCCAGATACCCTGCTTACCATGGGTGAACTGGCCCGCTCATACTCAGACCTGGGAGAGCATCAGAAAGCCAGAGAACTCAAGGCTATTGTGCTCGAGAAATGGCAACAGGTTCTGGGTGAGAATCATCCAAACACCCTGCATGCCATGGGCAATCTGGCCAGCTCATACTCAGACCTGGGAGAACCACAAAAGGCCAAAGAACTTATGGGTATTGTGCTGGAAAAACGGAAGCAGGTTCTGGGTAACAATCATCCAGACACCCTGGAGATTGAGGAACTGTTAGGCAGTATGTAGCAGCAAACAATATAATCATGACCGCAGGCACCTTTTGAAACAATTCATTGTTCATCGGAAGTTGAATATGTGTGCACATGAATTGCTTGTGATGACTAGTTGAGGTAGATAGTAATAGTATGCATTCATTGGGTGGGAAAAAATCGGTCTGAGCCAAATGCACGTGAAAGCTGTTTGTTTGAGTTTGAGTTTCTTAAGGTTCAAAGTTCACTATTGAGTATGACCAGGCCTCGGGCATCTCGGGGATGGGTTGGATCTCACCGTGCTTCGGTTTGAGGCACATTTATTTTCCTTCAGTTATTCAGAAGATGGTATAACTGATTCTCATTGGTACACACTGGCAGGTTTTATTAAAGATGAAAAGGCAAGGGAGTGAGCGAGGTGAGGACGGACAATAGAGGAAAAGCACACACTCGCTAAATATGAGACGGCAGGGCACAGTGAGCAAGGCAACAACAGGCAATAGTGGAAAAGCACTTCCTAGAGATGAGAAGGCAAGGGACAGTGAGGCAAGGACGGGTAACAGAAGAAAAGCACTCACTTGCTAGAGATGAGAAGGTAAAGGAGTGAGCGAGGCAAGGACAGGTGACAGAGAGAAGAGGAACACACTCGCTAGAGATGAGAAGGCAAGGGAGTGAGCAAGGGAAGGACAAGCGACAGAGGAAAAGCACACATACTAGAGATGAGAAGGCAAGGGAGTGAGCAAGGCAAAGATGAGCGACAAAGGAAAAGCACACACTCTCTAGAGACGAGAAGGTGAGGGACACTGGCACAAGCCCCATTCACGCGGGACGATCGGCTTCCCCCGCTCCTTCCAGCGGTGGCACTCGACTGCAAGAGAGTGACTGGACAGAACCATCCTGGTCAGCGCGCGCTTGTGCTTGGCAGAGTGCATTCTAAGATAGTGGCGAAACTCCAGGGACTTCTTGACCAGTTTCCCGGTGGTAGAATCCATCAGGAGCTCTTTGGTTCTCAAGGAGGCCTCAATCTCTTGATTGACAACCACATTAACTCATCCTGGATAACAAGTTATCTCATTTACCAGGCGAGTCCAAGAACCGTATTTTTGTGCTTCGAAGTCGATTATTGTCCTTGCCAACTATCTGTAAATATGCCTCAGAGTCACGCACCCTTGCAAAAATGGATTGTTCTAGCTTCGGAGTGCAATTTATATAGGCTTCGATTCTATGAGCTGAGTGGCCCTGATGAACATTCTATTCTGCTATCTCATTCATCAGGAATACAGACAGCACATCATGTGTGTGCCAAGTTGCCTGAGATGCACGAGACTCAACCACACGGCCAGTCAGTTTCATTATCCTGTTCCAATGCATATCGGGGTTCATTCGCTGCATGGATGCACTGACAGAACCTGTGAATTCTCTGCCCACCCACCTTGCCACTCCAGCATTTAGTTTTAGTTTTGTTACATAGGCCAGCTAGACTGACTATACTGTACCGAGTTGTAGGGAGGCAACGGCCCGAGGACCGTGACCAACCCATTGCCTATCTTTTTAGGCAACGACGGGACCGTGAGTCATGACCATTGCTTAAGGAGGCAACGGGGCCATATCTTTGAGGCAGGCTATTCGACTTTCAGGGCTCATATTGGCACATCCTAGACTCGGAGGGATCTCCTGGCACTTTTATTGCCATTTTCCTTCACTCCCAGTGCCCCAATATATATTTTCCAATGTTTTCTCTTCATGTCACGGTTTTTTTAAGGCAACGGCCCACACTGTTACCGTGGCCTGCGGCAAAATAGGCAACGCAACGGACCATCCATTACCGTGACCGTTGCCTCCCTACAACTTGGTACAGTATTGTAAGGTCAGTGAGTCCTCCTCAGTTTTACCATTGGCCTTGCGCCCCTGGAGTCTGGCTTTCAAAGTTGATTGCTGTGTTACACAATACACTGTGTCTTTCGATTTCTTTCATTCCCTATGCACATCGAAACCGATCAGTTTACTTGTGATGTTCCAACGCTGGTACACTCTACCAAGTTTTGGCTCTGCCTCAAGGAAACATCATCACAAACCTGTAGTACTTACTGTAAACAAACTGTCTACTATGCACAGCAGTGAATTGCCATGCAGCGGCCTATGTTGCCATGCAGCGGGGCTTTCAAAGGTTTGAGGTGACCAAATACGGACCGCCTTAGTAGTGATTTGCTTGATGGATTTAATCCATGTGTTATCCTTCTCCCATGTCCAGACAGAGCAGGGGGACCAGGGGTTGCCGGGGGCCTTATTATTCAACTCATGGAACCTGAACCATCCAGTAATTATTACAAATGAAGCAAAGTCTCTGGATGTCTAGGGTAGGCCTAGGCCCTCGCAAATTAAGCCCGACAAGGTCTTGTTGTTGTTGCCACAGTCGGTATAGTACCATATACTTCTACACACCCGAAGGTTAAACCACCCTATCTAGGGTTCAACCCGCCTGCGGGGCACCTTTTTTGGATAGTGTAACACTCAAAACACAAGGACATTCAAAAAACACAGGAAATGGTGCCGTTACACCGACAAAAATTCCCCAGGTGGCAGCAACCTGAAATCCACACCTCGGAGGCATGGAAGACCCACCTGGATACCAGCTGCCAGGACCCTGGGAGCCAGACTTCATATTGTATGGTCCCATAATGGCCCAGTTTGGGCTGGAGATCAGCCGGCTTGGCACCCATCAGACGGCGGAAACAATGACTGGGGAACAATGGGTTCAATTTCCCAATCGGAATAGTTGCGGGTTTCAAGGTTTCAATATTTGGACTTAGGTCGAGAAAAGGTGGATTTGGGCTCCAAAAGATTGCACACAGGAATAATTACAAGCAATGGTACTAGAATACATGTATATATAGCGCAACTCGACGGGAATCCCGAGTTCATCAGGAGAAATATCTTGAAGAATCCAGGCTTTGAGGGCTTCATTGTTTAAAGGCTGGTTTGAACCATTTTGAAGGAGGGTCATCTTGGTTACTGAAAGGCCAATTGAACAGACTCCGAAGTGAAGTTGATCCGGGAATATTTGTCACTTGCTCGAGACACGGCGGGATAAAGGTCTTGATGGCAGAGAGAACTTGAAGTTTGAGTGGCAGAGATACATGAGGGCGGGAACAAAAGTCGTGCAAGCCAAGCGATGTCGCTGGAACTTTATACGACGCCAGAGCCATGTATTGCCTATTCGGGAATTTCGACCGTCATTGTTCTCAAACAATGGGAGTTCGTGAATGCGGGATGTGATGGACTTAGCGAGAAGTTGAAGGCAAGGTGGTATCAAGCAGACAGCCAGAATATTCACAGAAGGGAATTCTTCTGAGGTTTGAACTTGAACCTGATTCAATGTTCAAATTGATTCCAGGCGCACGGTAAGACCCGATGTTGTGCGGAAGGTTTTCTTTGCAGCCAGTTGGAACCAGGTAAAGTGTGAAAAAATAGTCACAAAATAGATACAAGCTGAATTTGCGGGATGGTCGACAGCCGGGTAGACTCTGGTGGCCAGCTGATCTGACAGATTTGTGCTCCGGGTGGTGGCCATGCCGAGGAAGGATGAATGACGGCTGGAGAATTTGATGGCTGAACAATGGCGCGGCCACCTGGTTGCCTGATTCAGGCCAGTTGGCGGTGTAGAACAGAGTTTGGGTGTTTTATTGAATGCAAACCGTGGGAATCCAGGAAAGCCTCGCCCCAATCACCCTCCAAATTGGGGAATGCCCCGACTCACAAAGGCTGTTTGCGGCCCTCTGGGAAGCCCCGAAAAATCACTCTAGCAATTTTCCTCAGTTAAGTAGATCCCAAAGTGAACTAAAGACTCTTG
Organism: Mycena metata; assembly: GCA_029378385.1. Lineage (NCBI taxonomy): Eukaryota > Fungi > Basidiomycota > Agaricomycetes > Agaricales > Mycenaceae > Mycena > Mycena metata. The sequence goes on along the minus strand of JARKIB010000472.1, from coordinate 23,323 downwards.
ATGTGTTACCCAAGCCTTGGCCCTCATAACTGACTTTTAACTTTTAACGTTATCCTGTTGGCGCAGTTGGTACAAGGCTTTCTCTTTATTTGACCTCAAATCCACATGGTATGTGGTTCGATCCCTGCGCGTTGTCTCCTTTTTGGACGGTTTGAACAGGTTTAAATCCTGTTTAATCGCTGCTCCATCACTTGTCCATCACGGATTAATTAATCCCTCATTTAATCCGAGATTACCGTTGAGACGGTGAAACGGCAATGTGCGCTTGACGGCGGACTTGGCTAAACTATGCAAATGGAGATGGAAGCGCTAGCTGGAAACTAACACCCCACTAACCAAACACACAACCCAACCAAACCCCCCTTTTATACTCCCAAAGACTAGCGCAAACTCCTTGGTCGAGTTCGGGTCCGGGCCGTAGTATGCGACCACTGGTTTAGAACAGCAACAGGAACTGAATCCGACTTTATTGACCAACACTCTTCTATACAACACAACTCTCATGACAATGCTTCCTCAAACTCAACGACCCTAGGCTTGTGATGTACATAGCAAAGGATTGTTACTAGGAATCGCACCGAAGTACAGGTGCCTAGGCGAGGAGGTGTAGCTTTGGACTGAAAATCCCATTTAAGGGCTATGCTGCTTCGTCTAGACGACCTCTGGTGCACAGCTAGCCTCTCGAGAACTAGCGGCCGACTCGGACTCCTTTGAATCCAAGGTCTTTTCCGTACACTTGGGCTTATTAAGGACCTCAAAGTACTATCCAACACGACTAGACAACCGGTGGTTGTCCCAGGGTTCTCCCAAAGTGCTGTGCCGGGCGTGGTCGGTTTTAGCGAGGTGTTTCCTGGTCACCCAATGCGGATGCCCTGCTAGAGTCCACTCGCGACGACAGTCGCAGTTCTCAAGCCTTCTTTGTGCGTACGGTCCTGATTTATACGTGGAGGCAGTTGCCGCCTCACAACCTCCCAACGCGATGCTTTGCTTATAGGTTCACACAATGTTCCAACAAACAATGCTTCGATTGTATAGACTTCCTTACACACAGATAGAGAATGTACTTTATCCCTGCTTATTGGCCTGAGCACACCCTTACCGCCGTAGCAGTGAGCGGGGCATGAGCTGGCCTTTAGCAGTAACTACTGGGTCCTTATATACTATTCTAGAGTCCATAATGTAATACCTATCTAATAAGCATGCCGGGGTGATTCCTCATCCAAATGTCAAACAATATGACTGATTTGTGCCATTTAGCCTCGCCGTCGGCCTAATTCCGGGTCATAGGCCTTGGCTATAAATATCCCGGAGCCTAAAGCCCATAACTCCGAAATACTCCGGAGCCATTGCCCCTTAGCTCCGAACTGACTCATGCTTGCTCATATGCTGAAGTGTTCACTTCGACTTCCTCAACATACTATCATTGCCAACCAGGAAGTTGATCAGAGTTCGTCTAGACAGCATTTCCTGTGGTCTAGACAAGCCAAGCTTTGTAGCCCAACCATGCTAGTCCGTCTAGACGACTTCAATGATCATTCCCTGAGCTATATATCCCTCTGTGACCTTACTAGCACAGTTACTTGAGTGCTAGTATCATTGTACATGTTTCTACTTCGAATTCAAGTACTTGGACTCGCTCTGAATGATACCTGAGGCCCAAGGCACTCAAAGGCAATAGCTTCGATGTCAATTGTGGTTGCTAGCTCGATAACGAGCCGTCTAGACGCATAGTTCTGCCGTCTAGACGCATAGTTCTGCCGTCTAGACGAGCTGATTAGCCCTCTGTTAAGTCCCATTCGACGTGGTCTGTGCAGTCATTGGTTCTCCTGGTCGGATTATGATCCCCATTGAATGTCTAGGCTTTTGTACATCTCCTTGATAGTGTACCTGTCCAGTGTAACACTTGTAACCGTGTCTAGCACTGTGCAGAATACTACAGCCAGCAGGCGGAGCTCACTCTGGCTCTCCTTCATATCACCGAACAGGGTACTAGTGCACTAATCAATAATGCGACTAGAAGCTAGTCTATAGCCTGAGTCCCCTAGCACCAACTAGTGCTCATTAAGCTTAAAATAGCCCGACTGCGACACAATTGGTGTTGCGCCGTCTCAACGGCCCCTGATTAATCAAAACTCCTAGGGTTACTGCCTTCTCGATAAATGCGCCCTACGCATGCAAACTGTGCGCTATGAGCGCCAAAAGTCAACAGTTACACACAGCCTGAGTAGGTCTGCTGGTTATTTGGAGGATCGCGCCGCGCTTTTCTTCAACCGAACGCGCACTTCAACACTTTTATATTCCCAATAATTCCTCCTTTCTTGTCTTGGAGGTCTCTTCGCGCAGTATCTATTCTGTTCAACCGCGGTCAAGGTGACCCTGTTACCCCACTCTCGTGAAGGCACACTAGTTTATTTGATTTGACAATGTACAGGATTAGCGCCCCCCTTTTAAATGGGAGCACCTTTCCTTTTAGCAGTATGCAGTGGAGGTAATTAGATGCCTTGTCTCTTCTTCGTGCCCCCCCTTTTATACCCTTTCCTGCTTCCCCATCGGTCTAACTCCTTTTACTTCAAACAGCGCCTGCACCTTTCTTCAAACAGCGCCTGCACCTTTCTTCAAACAGCGCCCGCGCCTTTCTTCAAACAGCGCCCACGCTTTTCTTCCACTAGCGGTTCTTTTCTTGTATATGTTGATGTTGTTCCCCAGTCCCTAGCTATCACAGTCAGATAGCACAGCGGTTAGTGCACGAATACTTGATGGGTTCAAGGGCAATATTCCATCCGCTACCCTCGTTCGACTCGGGGTCTGGCCTTCAAAGTGGTAGCTTCGTTCCTTGAACGAAGCTACCTCTTTTTATTTGCGAAAGTGCACCTTTCTTTGTTCTGACATTGTATAAGCGCGCCAGTGGTTTCAAATGCTTTTGCGGGAACGAATGCGAAAGTGCGCCTTTCTTTTTTCTCAAGCGCGCCAGTAGTTTCGAATGCCAGCGCGCCAGTGGTTTCTGCGGCAGCGAATTCTAACCTCCGAGGCCAGTTAAAGTGCGCCAGTAATTTCCATCAGTGATTTCCAATCTGCGAGTGCGCCAGCAACCATGCTTCGCCGGTCGTTCTGAAAGGCGCTTTTGTTCTGCATGGAAGGGCATCTGGAGCTAATCATAATGTGATAGCTCACAGTGGATAATAAAGTGGACGTGCTCAGTGATCATTCATCAGGTGTAAGCTCGGTAGCGCTGAGATACAGCTGTTTTGGAATCAATAGAGTTTTTTCGTAAGTGGTGATGCTCGATTTTTGCTTACCTCTGTTGACGGGAAAGCGCCCCACAATGACATCATTCTTCGACCACCGCAGGTGCGCAGGTCTTGAATACAACTAATTCTTGTCCGATGTGATAATAAAACTATAACCAAGATTGTATGCTTAGCCCTGCGCAAAACCAGGAATTTTAACGGCAAGTTTGACTAGATTTGAAGCAGATTCAGAGTGTCGGTGTCAACGGCCGAAGATCAATCTGTACACAAGGGTAAGCACAAATCGAACATCAATGATTTACGAAATGGCTCTATTGTTTCCAAACGGCTGTATGTCCAATGAGCAAGACCGTGATGCTCGGGAGGTGGCTGGAGCATGACTGATGGATGAAGTGTGCACAGAAGTGATGGTTCAAGTTCAACTGAAACTGATTATCGGAACAAATGAACACTATGTGCGTGGATATAACAATCACCCAGCTCACATCAAGGCGGCTCAACATTTCAAGAAAGTCTCATACATACAATTTTATGTGGCTATTATTTATGTTTCACTTTCTCCTCTCACTCTTGACCATGCAGAGCAATCCATACAAGACATTTACACTAATTATATAACTTTAAAGAATTCATACGGAGACTGGCATGAGTAGCCTCACAATGTTAACATGATTGTATGCTGTTGCAAGATGGAGCGCAGTCTGGCCGTTTTCGTTGACTGAGTCAACAGATGCTTTGTGTTCAATCAGCAGCCTCACAATGTCAAGGTGACCATTGCTTGATGCAAAATGGAGTGCAGTCCAGCAATCTTTGTTGACTAAGTCAACAGATGCATTGTGTTCTATGAGCAGCCTTGCAATGTTGAGGTGACCACTGTGTGATGCAAGGTGGAGTGCAGTCCAGGAATTTTTGTCAACTAAGTTAACAGATGCCTTGTGTTCTATGAGCAGCCTCGCAATGTCAAGGTGACCATTGCTCGATGCAAAATGGAGCGCAGTCCAGCAATCTTGGTCATGTAACTCAACAGATGCCTTGTGTTCAAGGAGCAGCCTCACAATGTCAACATGATTGTATGACGATGCAAGCTGGAGCGCAGTCTGGCCATTTTTGTTGACTGAGTCAACAGATGCTTTCTGTTCAATCAGCAGCCTCACAATGTCAAGGTGACCATTGCTTGATGCAAAATGGAGTGCAGTCCAGCTATCTTTGTTGGCTAAGTCAACAGATGCGTTGTGTTCTATAAGCAGCCCTGCAGTGTCGAGGTGACCACTGTGTGAGGCAAGGTGGAGTGCAGTCCAGGAATTTTTGTCAACCAAGTTAACAGATGCCTTGTGTTCTATGAGCAGCCTCGCAATGTCAAGGTGACCATTGCTTGATGCAAAATGGAGCGCAGTCCAGCAATCTTGGTCATGTAACTCAACAGATGCCTTGTGTTCAAGGAGCAGCCTCACAATGTCAACATGATTGTATGACGATGCAAGCTGGAGCGCAGTCTGGCCATTTTTGTTGACTGAGTCAACAGATGCTTTGTGTTCAATCAGCAGCCTCACAATGTCAAGGTGACCATTGCTTGATGCAAAATGGAGTGCAGTCCAGCCATCTTTGTTGGCTAAGTCAACAGATGCATTGTGTTCTATAAGCAGCCTTGCAGTGTCGAGGTGACCACTGTGTGAGGCAAGGTGGAGTGCAGTCCAGGAATTTTTGTCAACCAAGTTAACAGATGCCTTGTGTTCTATGAGCAGCCTCGCAATGTCAAGGTGACCATTGCTTGATGCAAAATGGAGCGCAGTCCAGCAATCTTGGTCATGTAACTCAACAGATGCCTTGTGTTCAAGGAGCAGCCTCACAATGTCAACATGATTGTATGACGATGCAAGCTGGAGCGCAGTCTGGCCGTTTTTGTTGACTGAGTCAACAGATGCTTTGTGTTCAATCAGCAGCCTCACAATGTCAAGGTGACCATTGCTTGATGCAAAATGGAGTGCAGTCCAGCCATCTTTGTTGGCTAAGTCAACAGATGCATTGTGTTCTATAAGCAGCCTTGCAGTGTCAAGGTGACCACTGTGTGAGGCAAGGTGGAGTGCAGTCCAGGAATTTTTGTCAACCAAGTTAACAGATGCCTTGTGTTCTATGAGCAGCCTCGCAATGTCAAGGTGACCATTGCTTGATGCAAAATGGAGCGCAGTCCAGCAATCTTGGTCATGTAACTCAACAGATGCCTTGTGTTCAAGGAGCAGCCTCACAATGTCAACATGATTGTATGACGATGCAAGCTGGAGCGCAGTCTGGCTATTTTTGTTGACTGAGTCAACAGATGCTTTGTGTTCAATCAGCAGCCTCACAATGTCAAGGTGACCATTGCTTGATGCAAAATGGAGTGCAGTCCAGCCATCTTTGTTGGCTAAGTCAACAGATGCATTGTGTTTTATAAGCAACCTCACAATGTCAAGGTGACCATTGCTCGATGCAAAATGGAGCGCAGTCCAGCAATCTTGGTCATGTAACTCAACAGATGCCTTGTGTTCAAGGAGCAGCCTCACAATGTCAACATGATTGTTGTATGATGCAAGATGGAGCGCGGTCTGGCCATTTTTGTCAATGAACTCGATGGATGCACTGTGTTCTATGAGCAGCTTCACAATGTTGATGTGATCATTGCTCGATGCAAGATGGAGTGCAGTTTGGCCATTTTTGTTGACTAAGTCAACAGATGCATTGTATTTACTAAGCAGAGTGTGTACTCCCATAGTGTAACCCATTTCAGCACATACACACACTGCTGGAGATATTGGTTGATCCCAAACAAGCTCTTTATGCCAGGCCAAGGAATGCCATCGGTATAAAGCAGCATATTGGCTACTTCCCTCCTCCAGGAGATGCATTGTCAAAGGAAGGAGATCCTCCTGGTCCTGTTCAGTGCAAAGCTGTAGGTGGTGCAACCAATATTCTGCTGCATACAATGCAATTGGATAGGCATGGAGTGTTCCCTCGGTCATTGGATGTTTGAGCTCTGCAAAAATAAGGAGATAGCGGATGCAAGTTTGTGCCATAAATTTGTGGGAGACATTTTCCTGGAGGTCAATGTGCATGCTTGCACCAAATTCCTGATAGAACTGCGGGGAAAGAATATAATCTTTGACAGATGAATGTGCAAAGCTGATTGAATGTTTGTCCGAGTCACTTTTCTTCATCACAATGAGGCCCTCTAACGAGGTCAACTTGTTAGAGTTTTCACGATGTCTTTCCGGATAGTAGCTAGAGTTCCCCAGGTTGGAAAAGTCAAATGCAGGGGCATCCAGGGGGAAAGCAATAGCATCTGCCAGCTCGGCCGATGTGATTTGTCTGGCAGAATACACCAGCCACCGGAAAATTGCTTGAATAAAAACTGGTTTGAGGGCAGCTTTTCCTCGAGTAAAAAAGCGACTGTAAATCCCAAACAGATTGGATGGAAGGGCTGTGAGGGTCTCCTGCCACTGGTCCTCAAAACAATGCTCAAGTTCAATGAGGAGACACATTGCCATGCGGAACCTATGCATCAAGTTAGCTGCCGGTGAAATAACAATGTAATGAGGGCACAAACATTCCCTGGCTCTTCTCCACAATGTGCTCTGTAACATGCTTTGCATACTTGTAATCGCTGGCCCAATTTTCAAGGTTGAGAACTTGACTGCGGACAAAAGACCTGATGTCATCGATTGTGACCATGGAATCAAGCTCAATGGTGGGTACACTCTCAAACACTTTTTCGAATTCCTTGAGAGGTTGACTAGTAAACAGGAGATGCAGTGAGCCTTTGGTGGGATAGGATAGACTGTATAGGAGCTGAGCAAGAAGCTTCCATTTGGGCTTGTCGCATTCATCAAGTCCATCAATGACGATATATGCTTGATCCAACTCTGAAACTATACTTTCGAGCACCGCTTGCAGATCAACAAGCTGTGGCTGTATAGTTCCGTTTCCCAATCTTTGATGAAGCTGATTGAGAGCACTATGTGGCAAAGGTGACCGTCCAGAGAGCTGCCAAATGATAGAACGTAACATGAGGTCCACCTGCTCCTTTTCGTTCCCAAAATCAAAATAGAAAAATGCAATCGCAGACTGAGCGGGAGATGTCTTGACAATTCCTTCGATAACCATTGAACTGTGTGTGGGTGTTTTTAGCGGCATATTTTGTGCTTAGTAGCTTGAATTACCTTAGTACACTCTTTCCGGTACCAGCTGCAACAAACTTATTAGCACGGAATTGGAACACAATGAAGCTGACTTACAGATTCCTTTGATCCACAAAGACCCCGGTGTGGCTTTCCATTTGATGAATGGGTCACCACGTAGGAGCCAGTCCCCAGTGGCCTGGTGGTGGTAGCTTTGGAGCTCTTGCTGTCTTGGCTTTGGGTCAGGTGGAGACCCTAACCACTTGTACAGAACTTCTTCAAGTCTGGACAGAAGTTAGCTACAAAATCCTCAACCCAGAAATCAATTCACCCTTGACCCTGGTATACACTGCTGCCGTTGAGAAAGAACTTCAGGAATAAACAATGGACCTTGCAACATACACATTACTTGTCAAGTTTTGAACTGCGCCAAAATGCACTATGGCACCCTGCCCTTGGCCTCCTTGACCCCCGAGCAAGGCACCTCTCCCACCATCGCCTCCTCTGCCGCCTGGAAACAAGAGATTATGATAATGAATGCCCTGATCAACCTTCTTGCACACCGAAAATATTGACAGTTTTGGAGTTATTCATGGTCAAAATAGATTGTTATAAGTACCGCTGATCTTCTACGGGAGTACTTCAAAGTGAGTCACAAACAAAGATTACGGAGCAGAACAAGACCCACAGAAAGGATGACGAGGATGTATCCCTGTGCGGTGGAAGTGGGGTGGGAGACAAGACTGGCGGTCTTTAAGCGTGTTAGCATGGACTTTGACACGATGAATGTTCGCGTGAAAGTGCGAGAAGCAAGGAGTTTATGCCACTGGCTCAACTCCGTGATTATTCCGAGTTAAAATTTCCCCATTGCACCTATTGCCTGGGAAAAGACGGTCAAACTTAATTTTCGTGCAACCAATTCGTATCTGTTGAGCGCTTGGAATGGTGGAGTTTCCCAGAAACTTGAAGAGTAAATGCTTGTGCGGCTAGTAGTCCCACGTCACGCAACATTGACAGCGAGTCTGTCGCATCTCTCGATCGCCACGTCGAGAAGCCAGGCACGTCACCCAACGATGCCAGGGTGTCGTTCCCGCTTGGGCCATTCCCAGGGTGACAGCAAATCGGTCGGAAGGACCGATTAAAGCCGAACGTGCTGAGTGCCAAAACCCTGGGCAATTTGACGTGCTGCGGTGATCGAGGTACGAGTGATCGGCAGAACAGGGTTTGCGCATCAGCGGCCTGCGGAGATCAGATCCTCCTTACTTCCCACCTCCATGTCCACGTCTCGTCCCCCTTCAAGATCTCCCCAAGACTCTCTACAGTTCCATTCAAGCTTCAAAGCTTCTCATTCCAACCCTGCATAGTCCACTGGGATCGTCTATCTTTCACGGGGCCCTCCTCGGTGCGACTCCTATCCTTGTGGACCACACTTCATAATGCTACCTAGTCAATCCCAAATACGACCCTAGCCGATGGTGCTGCCCATCCTTCAATGGTCGACTGGCTACTGTCCGACACCCGAGTAGTACCTCGACTTGCCCTCGGCACCACTGCTTTGCCCCTACTCCTCCGGTTGCTAACGCGACATCACCGTTCGATGTATCGACATCTCCACTGACATCCCCTTCTCTGGCGTGAAAGGCATTGCGCTGGTGAGCACAAGTAACTTAGCCCGTAGGCATCATATTCTGGATCTTTCTACTTGATCTATTTGAGCCATCCATCTCGTACATTCCCGCCTCCATGGCGTACATCTAGCCTTTAGGCATATAACTATTCTATGGTTTTATAATTCGAGAATTTGTACTCGATCTATCCATAAATTCGAACGTGCTACTCTCAACGCCTGCAAGAAGCCCCATCCACTCTAATTCTAGCCATCGCGGCATTCTACCAATCCACGCTGATTATACTTCGAGAATTTGTACTCGATCTATCCATGAATGCGATCGTGCTTCTCTTAATGGCTGTAAGAAGCTCCATCCACTCTAATTCTAGCCATCGCGGCATTCTACCAATCGACGCCAACACATCTGGTTCGACACCTCAAAAGCTCTTTCTACCAATCCGCGCTGGTCCATCTCTGCTCGCTTCCAGCATATTTCAATCTCCGGTTCGACACCTCAACCGCCGTATGTTAGAAAGGAAAAACATCGGCGGCCCATCGGGGTTTCATTCTGTTTAATTCCTCCAGCCCGCCAGCCGAATCTCCCTCAATTTTCTCCTAACCTACGGCGACCTCCGACATCTCCGTAACTTGTGCATTCGAGCCCGCCCTGCACCCCACATTGCGTCGGGGAGCCCATTGGGCTCTCACCCGCTTTCTAATCTACTTGGATTCTGGGCCTCGCGGCCGCCACTGGGTCGGAGAAGAAGCGCCATGCACAAACAGCGGCCTTTCCAGCACAATCGGGCCCTTGGGAATTAGCCGCCACTCAAAAATCATTAACATACTTGCTCGAACCTTTCGTCAGTCTTCAATCAATTCCTTCCTGCATCGAGTTGAGCTCACCTATGCTATCCAGCCAATTTCAAGTTATCCCAACTGAACTCAAAGCACAATCAACAGAACTCTGGTTCAGATACCTGATAAATTCAGCTTCAGAGTTCGTCTGGCCCGTAATAATGGCTTGAATCCAATTTCTACATTGTGAATCCTCCCATCCAAATTTTCGTGGTTCACTTTCACCTCACTTCCTCGCTCTAGTACTCATTCTGCGCCCCAAAACCTATTTCCGGCGATCGCGAGGGAAGCCTTCTTCTCATCTAATCTATTCGGATTCATTTACTTACCTTCGTTTCGTTCACCTAGATTGAACTGAGATTCGACCCCAGCGCCGTGCCTCGATAAGAACCCGTCTCCTTGATGTTTATTGCGGAACTGGTCTCCCAAATCGATTTTATTCCCGTCCCCGATGCTTCAACTGCAAGTCCCCTGCCTGAATGATGAATTACATCCGAGTAAGCTCTTCCCGAACCGGATTCAAATCAAAATACTTACCACCCGGGTTTCTTCTATAGCCGGCAAGGACACCCACTCAGCCCAAACGAGAACCCGCCTGCGAGGATGAAGCCAGTAGTATCCAATTGAATTGAAGGTACGTGCTCCGATTTCATTGCTTGCTGTCAGATTTTCTTACAGCTTGAACTTCATGTATTAGCGCTTCGAGTACGCAGTCACCCTCAATTTCGCGAAGCATCTGCAAGGTCTCCGTCAATCCAATTCGAGCCGCGCTGACGCGAATCCGAATCGCACGGGTATTGTTTTGAGCAGCGCACAGATATATTCGAAAAAGAAAAAAGGAAATGTAGGGACATGCGGCGTGTATGGGTACGCATACGCAGAAGGAAAGGAGGGGAGATTGAGAGGGCACGACTCGGAATGTATAGCAGTGCCGAGCCCGGGTGCATGCCGACATAAGAACGGGACCGTGGAAAACTAGGCCCCCGCGCCCACATGCACGGCGTGGACTCGACGCGCAACGGCCGGGTGAGCCCATGGCAGCGGCATCCAGCGCCTGGATAAACGCCGACGCGGGCGCCCGCGCCGACACGGGCAGAATCTGCGCACGCATATGCGAGTCACAGAGCCGCGCGTAGCAGACCGCACACACAAATGCATTGGCGCGCCGACTCGGCATGAGTAGCAGAGGTGGAGGACGCACCAGCACTGGTGCGTGCGTGCTCGAGGGGATTTCGTGTACAACCGCCGCGGAATTCGACGGTAAGCACGCGCAAAAGCGATAAATGTACGCTACGTACCTTTTACTAGTCCCCGCATCGGCTGGACTTGATACCGCAAGGGCACTGGCGCTGCGGCGACGAAATCAAGGCGGGTCCGAGCGCTCCGTGAGTGTCGTGCGCGTCGTGGGATATTCCTGCCCGTGAATAGATCAGTTTGCGTGCGCGTACGGGGAATATACTGGGAGAGGAGAGGAGAAGAGGTCCGCGCATGCGCGTGCCGAGTCCGCGTGCAGCCGCGCGCGCACCAACGGGTCCCAGTACGCTGCGGCAACGACCTTCTCCCCATGCGCGCGTGGCGCGTGCGCCAATACACCCGCGGGGAGTGTGGTTGAGGCTGCCAGACGGGACCCCGCACGTTGGGACGCACCCTGTCCATGAGGTCAAGGAGGGCGCGGAAGATGGGGAAGAGGGTGGTCACACAAGGAAAGGAAATGGATCGAAGGAGAGGTGGTGGAAGGTGATGCGATGCGACAAAAAGTAAGGGAGCAAAGACACACCTTTTAATTCTCATACCACCAAGCGGCGCTGCCGTTCCCCGTCCGCGCACGTAGCGTACACCGTGCTGCGACTTTGGGGTGTAGTGTAAGTAGGAGCATAAGGTGATATGCGGGTGTGCGCGCCTTGTTCTCGAGGCGAACGGTCCCCGGGCGCTCCTCGTGCTCGTTATCCGGCCCTCGTCATGCTCGTTCCCACCGTCGGCGGCGGCGTCGGCCTGCTGTGAGTGCGCGACTGAGCACAGAAAGTAAAAGGAAGAGGCGACGGGAGCACGTACATAAGTACAGGGGCGGGCGTGCGAGAGACTAGAAAGAAACAGGTAAGTATCGAAGAGGACGATGAAGGCAGTAAGCTTGAGACGTACCCCGTAATCCCAACGTCGCACCCGAGAAGTCCTCGCAGGATTTGCGTCATGCCGCGTATAGGGAGTCCGCCATAATGCAGCGGCTGTGCAGCGATAATGCGCGAAACGTCGCTAGCACGACTCGTCGTTTGCCCAAGGCTTGGGTGAGAAAGAAGGGGGGCTGCTTGTCAGGATCCATTGTCGCCGTTGAGACTGACGTCGACATCTGACGTTGAGGTATGAAGCGCGCCGAGGGAGAAGGCGAGGGAGCAGGCAAGGCAAGGCAAAGGAGCAAGTCGGCACGGGCTTGAGTTGGTTGAGTAACGAGTTGGGCAGCTTGGCAGAGGGCTGGTCTTGAAGCTGCTTGAACTCTGAGAGGGATGGGCTTGAAGCGCGGTGAAAGTTTGGTGGAAGGGAAGGAGGAGCCAGGACGGGCTCGGATCACTGGCCCGGGCTGGTCAGCTTACTCCCGACTTCCTTGTCAATTCTTCTCGCTCGACACTGGTACTGTCGCCGTTTGTTCTTCGCGCCGCATCTGCAAGATTTCAACCTCGACGCATCTAAGTACCAGTGTGACCTCGAATTAACCCTGCCTGATACTTGTCCAACGCCGTCAAGAAACGACTTGAAGTCAAACGCAGGAACTCTAGATCTTTGGCTTCGTGAGTTGTCCTGGACCGAGGAGTCCGGCATGGTGCTGGGACAGAGATGGCAAGGCGCATAGGACTTGAGTCTGTATCTCGGGGACGATTATTCCTTCGAAATCTGGATCCCTCATCGCCTCGTTGGGCACGATCTCTTTATCGACCCACCGACTCCGTCGAATCCATTACCACAAACCCCAAAACCGCGCGCGCCGCACCTCACTCCTTCCACCTGGCACCGCCGTCCCCTTCTAGTCCCCGTCTGTCAATTTTCCACGTGACCATCCCTTTTTTTTTTTTTTTTTTTTTTTTTGTATCTGCATTTCTATACCGCAACAAGTAAACTAATCCGAGACAACCCCGACGCGAGGCACGAGCGGCTTGGGTTTGTCAGAGGATAAGGTAAGTGCAGCGAGAGGCCGGGGCAGACGTGATCGCGGCGCGCGCGACGCGTGACGCGTGACTTCGTCACTCTCATCCTGCCACGACGGCCCTCTCGCTGGCGCTCCTTCTTTCCCGTCTTCTCCGTCGATTACACTGGATCTGTACTTCTCTAATCGTCTCTGGCTACACACTTGAACCCGCCACGGACCACCGAGACATTCGAGACAGCTACAAAAATCAAATTCAGTGCTTCACACCGGAATTAGACGACGCGACACGTAGCCGCCAGTTTCGCGTTCGGACGCCATCCGAATGACTTGGGGGCCTCCAGGCACCTTGCAATGGATGTCAGGAACGTCGCCAGCCACCGTTCAGCACACCCAGGCCCTTGAAACGAATACGAACATCCGATATTCGCGGCGCGTCAATGAGAAGCCCCTTGGACAAACCGCAACATTATCGCCCATTACCCATGATCCTGGAGCGCTTAGAACACCACGGGAGACGTAGAGGAAGCCTGTTAGCGGTCGCTTAGTGAGCCTTGCACACTTTCCTGCACATTTTTCGTCTCCATTTCCTTCCCTTCTCTTCTCCTTTTTCCTCGTCGTGCGAGATGCTCTGCTCTGCCAGGGGGTCATCATCCCCTCCAGAGGGACAGGTCCCGATGCGCAGCAGAGGCTGTAGTTGGTGGTGGTCAGCTTGCCTTCGGGCAACGATGATTTCGGGCCTTACGGCCTTGATGCACCTTTCGCTCGAGCGCGGCTCGACGCAGGACACTCATAGCCGAGGGCCAGTGCCTTTCGGTTTCTACCTGACCCTGAAGGGGTCCCGCGCCTCCCGCCTCCCCGATACACACGCGCCGTTTGCCGCGTCCTGCACGTCTTTGCGCTGGTGCCTTTTTTTCTGCACTTCCCATCGCTTCTCGCGTAGCATACGATGCCCGCCAGCGCTCCCTGGGGCTGCTGGCGCATTACCTTTGGGCCGACACGTTCGGGACGACTCCGCGAGGACACCTGTGTCTATTGCGTTCGCACGCCGATATGTACGCACTCGCTGGGGTGCCGCGAGACGCACAGCCTGTTACGTGCCGTGCCTCTATTCCCAGTCTGGCAGTATCGTTCGTCCTCCCAGACATGGCGAACGCGGGGATATGGGTCCTTGCTTTTCTTCCTTATTTGACGCCGTCGACATTTCGTCGTATTCCATGATGCTGCGCGGGGACGGTTGTCCTCCTTGGATCCTGCGCAGCCGTTTCATCGCAGTATGTTGTGGTGTGCTTTTGCGCTTCTGCAGCGGAGCGCCTCTGCAGCGGAGCGCACGTACCGTACGCGGGCTCACAACGTCATCATACCTTACCTCGCCAGGGCTGATATACCTCGGCCCTGCTCGTTCCCACGGGCTTAATGTTACATTCGGTCCACTGCGCATGCTGGGGCTGCCAACTTCGATTCCCCGGCACCCCGTCCTCGCACTTTACTACCCCGTTCCTTGTACCCGTGGCCGTAAACCGTACTCGTGCCCCTACCCGTGTGTTGTACTCATGCCCGTTCCCATGCCCGCTACGGATATCTCCTCAAATCTCATACCCCGTCCTCACCTCGTCATAGCTCGTAACCTTTCTCGTGCCCCGTTCCCTGTGCCCCGTGCCCGTTCCCCGTGCCCAAGACGAAACTTCCACAAAAAAATTGGACGGGAAGTGGCGTATGGCTAAGATTGTAAGTACCGTGCCCGTTCTCCGTATCTCATTTCGTCGTGCCCGTTCCCCGCCCAACACGTGCAAGCGTTCCGGGTCGCTCGGTGGCGGCGACCGCGCGGTCGTTCCCGTTCCCGTTCCGGCGATGCAGCAACTCCCGCTCTCGTCCGTCCGTGCCGTGCTGAGCTGTGCTCTCTCGTGCGCGCTCCTCGTGCGCGTTCCCTGGGCGCGTTCTTCGTGCTCGTGCGCGTTCCCCGGGCTCGTTCCTGTGCGTTCCCGTGCTCGTTCCATCGCCCACGCCACCCCGTACTCGTTCTTACCGCGCCGTTCCCGTGCTCATTGCATTCCAGCTTGTCACAAGCTAGGGCGACGTTGCCAAGTTCCACAGAACGGGCCGGATTCGGCCAGACTAGAAGATGTGGTTCGTGGTGCAGGGCCTAGGGCTCCCGCGTCAACCACTGCACCTGTTTGAGCGTGGCCATGGATGTTTGGCGCACCAAGGGCTTCACCCCATAAGCAGATACAAGGACGACTCAGCGCATTTTCGTTGCCCACCCACTCCTACGCGTTCCCCGTCCACCACTATCCTTACGACATGGCGGAAGCGCTTCGCCGCGTCGCCCCTTCGTCCCCCTCGGCGCCTGATCCAAGAAGGGCCAGGACGTCGACATTGTTTCAGGGTCCGTGCCTACCTCGCCGATTCCGTGATATCGGGCTGCATGGACCTTTTTTGTGTCTCTCCGCCCTCTCCCCCTTTATCCTGTCCTACCCAAACAACACCTTCATCACCCGCCATCCACCTCCATCCGCCGAAACTTGCCCGAAGCGGTGGGAACACTAACCTGCGCGTCCACACATGTACCGCGACCTGGCGCCCAGAGGCGACACACTGGATCAGCAGCGCCTACGTCAAAGGCTGAGGCCGCAACTTCGGGATGAACTGGGGTTTCCGCCGTTCCCTTCTCATTCTCGCCGTTCAGAATATCGTGCTAAAAAATCGACTATGTCGCGTCTCGGCGGCCCCTTCCTCTTGCCCATGCTTTATTCTCCCAGCAGACCCTCCCCCGTTCCGTTCGTACTCGTGCCCGCATTCGTTCCCGTTCTTACATGTGCTGTATTCGTTCTCGTCCTTAAACGTGCTGTATTCAAATATGTCGTCTTGTTCGTCTACCGTCACGTCGTGCCCGCTCAATGCGAAACGGTCTACGTGCTCATTCTCGTTCCTACCCGTATTACTCGTGCTATGCAATTTTTACGTGCAAACCGTTCTTGGTCCTGACCACGACATCGTGCCACCTCCAGCGATGCGCAAGCGCCCTCGCATCGCCGTCCCGCCGTCCCCCGACGCTGAGGACGTCGAACACGCCCAGCCGCACAGGTCGCGTTCTCTCGGGGGTGCGGTCCGGCGCTTGCTGGTCCCTCCCACGCCCGTCATCGGCCCGACTGCGCCGTCTTCTGCCTCCTCCCACCATCCTACCCCGTCGACTCGTCCCGCCGAATTGGGCCCGGCTCCAAGACGTGTTCGCCCCCCCGCACGTCCCGTTCTTGCCCCAGCGAACCCCGAGAACCCTGTGGCGCGCGAGAAGGCGAAACCGCGAAAGGCGCGCGCGGGAAACGAGATCGCGTACAACGAATTCCGCCCGCACGTACTCGCGCTGGACAGGATCCGCTCGTGGTCGTCCCCGTTCGCCCAAGAGCACGATGCTCTCGTTCTCACCGAGCTACCGGCCGACCTCGTCAACAAAACATATGCGGCCCTCTTCGGCGCCTACGCACCCAACACCCACTCCAATTACGCCGCCGGTCTCCTTCGCTTCCACCAGACCAGCGACAAATACGGTATTTCGGAGCGGGCGCGCATGCCAGCCTCGCATCTCCTCCTGGCCGCCTTCATCGGCGAATGGATCGGGAAGGTGGGGGGCGGCACGGTGAAGTCGTGGATGTCCGGTATCAAGGCATGGCACGACGTGAACGGCGCCCCGTGGTACGGCGAAGATCGGTGGGTGGAGCTGGCGCGTCGTACAGCTAACAAGGAAGGCACGGCGTTCAAGAGGGACCAGCGTGGCCCCGTCACGGTCGAACACTTGCGGGCGCTCAGGAAGGCCCTCGACTTGACGAAGCCCTTCGACGCCGCGGTCTGGGCACTTGCTACCGCCGTTTTCTGGGGATGCAGGCGTCTGGGCGAGCTCACCGTTCCCTCGGCGGACAGTTTTGACGCGAGATTCCACGTGCGGCGAGGCGCATCCCGCAAGCGAATTCTCACCAACCACGGCTCGACCTCTGCCACCTCCATCCCTCTCCCTTGGACAAAATCGACACGCGAGCGCGGCGGCACCCTCGTTCTCACCGGCAGACCGAACGACGACCTATGCCCCGAAGCGGCCCTCCAGAACCACCTGTCCGTCAACGGCGCCCTCTTCGCCTTCAATACGACTGACGGCGGCTGGAAACCCTTGACCAAGGTGTGGTTCATGGAGCGCTGCGCCAACATCTGGAAGGCCGCCGACCTCATCCGCGTGTGGGGACATAGCTTCCGTATCGGCGGTTCCACCGAGTTGCTACTCGCGGGTGTGCCTTGCGAGATCGTCGCGGCGCTCGGCGGCTGGACTTCACTCGCGTTCCTTCTTTACTGGAGGAAGATCGAACATATCATTCCCATGAACATTGGTAAGGCCTATGACAAGAAGCGACTCGAAGAACTGTCCAAGGCGTTCGAGGCGTTCCGCGTCGCGAGCGGGATCATCATCCACGACTCCGCCGACGAGCTTTGACATCGTGCTCACCGTTCGCCTCGTTCCACCCGTACCCGTTCGTTCTTTCGTACATCTTGCCTGTCGTACTCGTTCCGCAATCACATCGTGCTTCCCGTCCGTTCTCAGTTTTCGTTCTCCTCAGTCCCGCGTTCCTTCGTCGCCAGCGTTCGCCCATCCATTTCTTTCCATTCCTCCTCATTCCCTACGTTCCTTCGTCGCCATTCGCACAGCTCTGTGTGGGGTGAGCCGGGCGCGCGCGCCTGCGGCGCACACAACCCAACTCGGGGTGAGCTGCGCTCTGGGTGGTAGTAGAGTTGGGTTGTGCGCTTCGCGCGCGCTTCCCGTTCTCTCCGCTGGTCCGTTTCCCAGCAGCCACGCGCTCAGAGCCGGCTTGTCGCTCGAGGCGCGTCTGATGCGTTGATGCGAGGCGCCGCGCGAAGCGCGCCCTCCCGCTCACCTTCGGAGCCCGCAGGCGCCCAAAGGGCGCCCGAGCAACAGAGCCTACGGCTCTTCCCCCACACACCGCACTTGGAGGTTGCCTCTGATCGCGGTTCCCTTTCTCTCGAGTCTCTCATCACTGACGAGACCAGACGACCAGACTTACCTTATTCCGAGACAACCCCGACGCGAGGCACGAGCGGCTTGGGTTTGTCAGAGGATAAGGTAAGTGCAGCGAGAGGCCGGGGCAGACGTGATCGCGGCGCGCGCGACGCGTGACGCGTGACTTCGTCACTCTCATCCTGCCACGACGGCCCTCTCGCTGGCGCTCCTTCTTTCGCCCGCCCGCCGTCCCTTTTCTTCCGACTTTCGTTCCCACTCAAGTTCGTTTTCCTTTCACTTCCGTGTCGTCAGTGTGTGGTAGTAGAGTTGGGTTGTGCGCTTCGCGCGCGCTTCCCGTTCTCTCCGCTGGTCCGTTTCCCAGCAGCCACGCGCTCAGAGCCGGCTTGTCGCTCGAGGCGCGTCTGATGCGTTGATGCGAGGCGCCGCGCGAAGCGCGCCCTCCCGCTCACCTTCGGAGCCCGCAGGCGCCCAAAGGGCGCCCGAGCAACAGAGCCTACGGCTCTTCCCCCACACACCGCACTTGGAGGTTGCCTCTGATCGCGGTTCCCTTTCTCTCGAGTCTCTCATCACTGACGAGACCAGACGACCAGACTTACCTTATCTACTAAGACGCGGTGCCCGCGAGGGGCGAATAAATATTGTGGGTCCTCCTAGGGGAAGTCCGCCGGTGTGTGTGTAGGTGTCCGTTATAGGGGAGACGTCGCAGATTGCTCACGAGAGCCAGCGCGTGGGGGTTGTCGGCGGCGCATAACGCATAACCATAGCACATAGATAAATAATAAATAAGGGGAAGGGGGAGAGGGGTTCGGTGAGCGGGGGTGTGCACGTCGCTCTTGGGTGACCAGGTCAGCCTCGGCTATCCATCTCCATCGTCGTCTGTGTCTGCTGGCTCGGGCTCGTCCTCGAAGGACGGCAGATCTGGGGATCGGCGTGGCTTGCCGGACTTGGTGAAAGCCCCGGACGTCTCGAGGAACTCGGCCAAGGCAGCAATGCCCTCTTTCGTGCCAAGTATTTCAGGCAGGGAGATGTCCCTTGATACTGCCTCGAGTACGTGCCGTTGGTCCTCGTACTGAGGACACTCGCGGAGCAGGTGCTCGCGTGTCTGGAAAGCCTCGCCACAGGGGCAGTCAACGTTCTCGGATGGTACAAATTTGCTGTAGTACTCGCCGGTAAAGCAGTGCCCGATTCGGCATTGAGTGACACGGCCAAAGACCTCGCGTTTAAGTGTCTTGAAGTGCACTGTCGGTTTGAGGGACGGGGGGAAGCGGTCTGCCATCGCGTAGCGCCCCGTCTTCGGTGTGCTCCTCCACTCTTTCACCCACGCCCGTTTTACGTCCTCCTTGGATTTGCGCAGCGCGTGTGCGCGGGTTCCGCCCGCCGTCGTCGCCAGCTCCGCTCCGGCTTTTGCAAGCTCGTCTGCCCGCTCGTTCCCTGTGATGTCGCAGTGCCCTGGCGACCATGCGACCTCTATCGAGCGTTCGGGGTCCGCGTCGAGAAACGCGCATGCCTTTCGGTGGAATTGGTGCGCGTATAGCTGGCCCGCGCGGGGTTTCGGGTCGAAAATCGTTGAGATTGCGGCAGTATTGTCTGCAAAGAAGTGAATCTTCTTTACTCTAGGGTCCGCCTCTGCCATGGCAAAGGCCTTGGAGGCGCCGAGGCATAGCGCCGCCAACTCGCCATCGTACACCTCGGCCCTGCCTCCCAGCCCGCTGCTTCGGGCAAATACCTCGACCTCCTTGTGGTAGATAACCACGCCTGCACCCACTCGGCGCACGCCGTGTATCGGGCGGAGTGACCCATCGGTGTATATGGAGAGGTGCTCGTGGAGTAAGCTGAATTCACGTATCTTTTCCCGGTGCGCTTTGGCTCCCTCTTCCTTGTCCATCCCTAATGAGCCTGAAATCTTCATGCGGCTCCCAAATGATGCCGCCGAACGTCGCCACGGCGGGGTTAGGTATGGGAAAATTTGTTCGTCGCGTGGGCTTGTGTGACGGGCTAGCTGGTCCAGCTGGGTGGATTTTTTGCGGTCCGCTTTGTTGTTGTTCGAGGGCCTAACGGGGAGAGGCGGTGGTACCTTTGGTGCCCTCCCACCTCTCCATTCGTCAGAGAGCCTGTGTATGATCGGGCTATCTGTACTCAGCTTGTTAAAGCGGATCGCCGTTCTTCTGTTGATATCGTCCAACGCGTAGCAAATTGGGGGTAGCGAGGCTTCTACGTGACCATCCCCTTCTTACCACCTCGCCTTCCTCTATCCCCGCTGCTTCTGTACCTCCCTCAAGCTGCTCATCCTCTCCTTCCACATCTCGCGCACTGCATCCCCACAGTTCTCGGTCTCCTATTGCGTTCCCCGGCTGCTACACCCGTCCCTTCGCCGACCCGCCCAAATTCGCTCGCAAGGGCACCACATCGTCATCTCAAGCCCGGGTCCTTAGAGCTTGGACACACGCTCTCCTTGGGCCCCCCGCCTCGTCCCCCGTCCACCGTTTCCGTTGGTGTCGCCATGCGCGCGCGCTGCGTCGATCTCATACCGCCTTCAAGCTCTCCGACGCCCAATATCAGTCTCACTCCTCTTCCGACCGCGCGAATGGCGTAGATGTGTAGGGCCCGATTAAGCGCACGACGACCCATTTCTCCCTTTCCCCGCCAATCCGCGCCCGTGCACCGAGCCTTCTACGAGCCCATTCTTCACCTCGGCGCGCCATCGGTCACCACACACCCGCCATGCTTGTCGTCCTCCTCCTCAGCATCACTCTCACCCGGTTTTCTCTGCCTCACCCTATGTTCACGCAGTGCTTTCGAGTCTGATACTGCAAACGACGAGTGGCAAATCACGCACGTCAAGGTACGCCCACCTTTCAATCCTTCCTTTCACTGCGCAGCGCGGCATTATGGTGCGCGCGGAGACACGATGCGAGTCTTGCGCCCACCATTGATCCGGACGCAACGTGCCGGGGTACGTCTCCCATTCCCTTGTTATGTTCCTTATACTGACTTTTTTCTTCTCGTGTATTTAGTATCTTCCTGCGTGAATTCAATTCTCAGGTACGTACGTGTGCGCGCGCATTTCCGCTTTCTTTTACTCACTCGCGCGCTTACTCATAGCGCGCCAAACCCGACTCACGCTTGCGCCTACATACCCTCAAGGAGGCACACCGCCGCCGTCGTCGAAGCCGCGAATACCCGCAACACGGAGTGTAAGGAACAGGCGGGGACCGTGCGTGTGTACGCCTCGCCAACCCATTACACCCCGACGTCGTGCTACGTACGCCCGCGCGCGCGGGTGCTTGGTAAAGAGTTTAGACTTTAGAGGGTGTGTATGTACGTGCTCGCATTACCCTTCCTTACTTACTCGCGCACTCACAGGACGGCGACACCAACTTGTGCTCACCCTCAAGGAAGCACGCCGCCGCTGAGACTGAGATTGGAAAGACCCACAACGTGGACCGTTCGTTATGTGTGCACCCACACACCATCCGTACGTCGCGACACGATGCACATGCGCAATCTGCACAGCCATTGAGTCTACACGGTGCGCGCAGCGTGCGGGTACTCCTTCCCGCAGGGATCGCGCTGGCGTTCCCGCATTTGCGCGGCCGTGCCCCTCGCGCCGCGTAGCTGCAGTGAGCATCCGCCCGCTCACTCTATCTCTTCCATCTTCCCATCCCCATCCCCTCTCCGTCTTTCCCTCCCCGTTCTCATCGCGCACGCCCTCGTTTCCTCTCCCTCCGTGGCCGCCCTCGCTCTCCCCCCTCATGTACACCGCCGCCCAACGCGTCCGCGGCGCCTGGCACTAGACTATGTACCATGTGCCGTTTGTGCGCGTGCAGATGCCGCTGCCGTACGCGTCGAGTCCCTCTGCGCAGCGCGCACACATACATGCGGGCGCGTGGGCTCGTTGGTGTGCTGCATGCATCCACACCATTACCCACACCTCTCTCTTCCCCATCCCATCCCATCCCATCCCATCCCACTCCCCTTCTCCGTACCTGTACCCGTACCCGTACCCACACGCCCCACCTGTCCGTACTTACCGCGAATCATTGAATACAATCTTCGTTTTCAAAGACTTTATGAGAATTCTCGTTAGCGCGCGGAATCTAGCCGCGTGTAGGGAAAGGAGCTTACCGGGAGTTTGAATTTGGAAGCATGAAGCGTGCACACTTGAGGCACTCGGAACGACGCGGGAAGGGAATTCAAATCAAGATGCGAAAATCAAATTCAGTGGCTTGAATCTACGGGGAGAAAACAGGTAAGCTCGAATTTGCGGAGAGAAAGTTCGGCCAGCCTGAATACAAGGGGAATAAAAATTGATTGGGGGACTTACTTCTGTGAATTCCCACTCGATTGTGCCTTCATCCCAGATTCGAGGTATGTATCGACTGTAAAAATTCGGATGGTAAGTCCTTTGCAATTCAATTCGGGGAGTTGGGCTTCCTGTGATGAAATTGTGCCCGGGCCGTACTTATAGTTGGAGGGTTGGGAAGGGGACTAGCGGGATCGACGTTGGGGCTGTCAGAGGAAACAAAGTTCAGTTCCGCGAAAGAGATACATCCAATAAATGAAGAAAAAAACTTCCCTCGGCGCAAGGCAGGGATCTAGTACCCGGCGTCGCTGGGAGTCGGATGTCGTTCGAGTTTAGGTGAACAAAACGAAGGTGAGTGTTCAATGCAACACAGGTTGAGACGAAATCAGTGGATTGATCATGAACCCTAGTTATAAAGACAGCTGAAATTGAAATCGGCATTCGATTGAATTGAATTTGAAGACCGAAACTCAACTCAACAACTTCGAAAGCAGAACTCACCAAGAAGACACGGGTATTCGAACCCGCGTTCGGTGTGGATTGACTGATAGCCCGTAAAATCGAACCGTTGCTGCTTGAACATGTACTTGAGAAATTGGAGGATTTCAAGCAGCTCGGCGGATAGTCGGCTTCGGCGCATCGTACAAGTCTCCTTGCTTGAGGAGAAGACTCTCTCACAGGGAACCGATGTAGCCTGGATTGGCAGGATGTCCATGGCGACTCGGAACATCATTGGTTTGTCAGTCTCGTTATCCTAACGTAGAGTTAATAATTATTCGACAACGGTCATTGAAGCTCACTGGACTCACATCCCAATACTTCAGCAAGTTAAAGCCAGAAGAAGGCAACACCCCCTCGCTTTTATACCGTCCAAATTCGCGAATAGCCTGTCGGCGATCCTCTTTTTTCGATGCTGCTTCAGTCGCACGACGTTCGGCTGGAGTCGGGATTCGAATGGGAGCAGGTGGTAATAGAGGAGGAGGAGGAGGATTGGATTGGGACTG